>JAOPHQ010001478.1:25000-45000 GCA_030340625.1 Merluccius polli
TGTTGACCTTTGCCTTCAGTAATGAAGCGGTTGTACCACTCCAGTAAGCCGCTAATTAAATCGGGCTGAAACAGCAGCTCGCCCCGGACACTGGAAAGTGCCGATTACGCCTGTTTACGTTTTAATTAAAATCTATTTGCAGAGGTTGTCGTCTCCTACAATTGTTTTTTTTTTTTTCCCCGACGTCAACCGCGCGGTGTCTCACTCAATCTCTGAACGCTGAAGTTTCGGCTTTTTTTTTTTTTTTTTTTTTTTTCGCCGCCCGCCCGAGATAAATGTATGCAAAGTACAAAGGAAACTGTGTTAATTATTTTTGACCCGCCATTTATTCTCCTTGGCATTTTAATTTGAAAGGTGTTTACAAGTCCGGGTCTCCTGCGGGGGGTTGCCGCCGCATATAGTCGCACGGTATTTGTGATTCGCTCAACCTTCAATTTGGTGGATATTATGATGGCAGATTATTTCTATTACATTAGGAAATCCTACCCACTACTTTTTTCATTAATGTCATTCAATGTCATTGAACGCGGCTTCCGTTCCTTCCACCTTTTCTTACTTTCCTTCCTCCCTTCCTTCCCTTTCTTTCCTTCCTTCCTCCCTTCCCTTTCTTTCTTTCTTTCCTTCCTCCCTTCCCTTTCCTTCCTTCCTTTCCTTCTTCCCACCGTCCTCCATCCCTTTTGACCTTCCTCTCTTCCTACCTCCCCCCTCCCTCCCTCGCCCGCTCCTCCCCCAGCCTCCTCGCCCGCCACTGTTTCCTCGGTTGGCTCTCCTCCTCCTCCTCCTCCTCCTCCTCCTCCTCCTCCTCCTCCTCTCCTGTACCTGATAGCAGCAGCGGCGGCAGCGGCAGCATCACCTGCTGCTCCCCTCCTCGCGGCTTTATGATCCTTATAATTAATACAGGGAGTAAATAGTGGAGGGAAGTTGAAGGCGCCATAACTCTTCCTCAACTTACTACCGCGTCAGCCAAGCGAGGAGATATCAGTTACTTATCGATGCAAAAATTCTCTCGTTCGTTTTTTTGGCAGGGAGGGGACACAAGGGTAAACGGTGGCGGCAGATTAAAGAGATGAGACCAGACCGGGTCAGTGTTTCGCTGAACCTCAACGCTCAGATAAGGAGTGGTGCAACTGCAACGTCCGTCTCCTGCATGGAGAACCGCTTACAGCGAACAACACCTAACCGCCTCCGCACATCACCGGCTTCCTCGAAGTCAATCTCAATTATGTGTGTGTGTGCGTGAGACAGTTGATGATTACCTCGGCAAACAAACCGAACGGATGACCGAACAGATTATCAGCTAATCAATCGAACGGGTTAATAACGCCGCTCAAGACTTTTAAACCTGTAAAAAAAAAAAAACCCAGACCTATCGGAAACCGTCGCAGCGTGTCGACAACACGGGAGAAAATGAGAAAACCGCCTATTCAGCTATATTGCCTATTTTTACATTTTTGTGAAGTAATACTAAATTTGATGTCACCCGTATACGCGTCCCTCGTACATTACGCTCCTTTTAAAACAGCGTGGGGCCGATGGGGCTTTTTCAGCGACGGCGTCGCCTCCAACGCGTCGCGCGGCGGCCTTCATGGGTTGTCATCACCAACGGCGTTTACCGAAATCTCCATGACGTCCGGAGAATCAGCCGTTCGGTGTGACACTCATGATCATGATTTAATTCACCCTCAAGGTCTCTCTG
This sequence comes from Merluccius polli, assembly GCA_030340625.1. NCBI lineage: Eukaryota > Metazoa > Chordata > Actinopteri > Gadiformes > Merlucciidae > Merluccius > Merluccius polli. Next base: position 26,697 of record JAOPHQ010001478.1, read on the forward strand.
CAGGAGAGCCACACTTGGGGGGGGCAGTCAATGGATTTGTGCTTATTCTTTGTAATTTTCCCGAGCTGTATGTGTGTCTGTGTGTGTGTGTGTGTGTGTGTGTGTGTGTGTGTGTGTGTATGTGTGTGTGTGTTGTTGCTAACGTGTTCCCTGTGTGTGCAGGACATAGCGTCCCAGAAGTTCTCCATGCCGTCCCCGGTGCGCACGGTCATCGCCGCAGACTTCGACAATGACAACGAGCTGGAGGTCTTCTTCAACAACATCGCCTATAGGGGCTCCTCCGCTAACAGGCTGTTCAGGTACACACACACTCACTAGTCGACATGTGCGTGCGACTAGTTAACTAGTGAAGTGCAGCGACTGCATACTAGTTGACTAGTGACATTTTATCACATCACTAGTTCAACTAGTCGCACGCACATGTCGACTAGTGAGCAGTTTTGTCAAACTAGTAAGATGAACACGTCAACTAGTGCGCCGCAAGCATCAACTAGTGCGGCAAAAAGCCCAACATGTTAATCAAATGTCGCACTAGTTGCGTGCACTCGCGCACTAGTGCGGACCAAAGCTCAACTAGTTGAAAGAAAGGCCCTACATGTAAGAAAAATGTCCAACATGTTCGGTCAAAGTCTTTACATGCTCGGCACAGGGTCTGACTAGTGCGACAAAATGTGTCAAACTAGTTAACTAGTGGGGGAAAAATCTGTGTCACTAGTTAACTAGTGACTCTTTTTGGACTGAACTAGTTCACTAGTAAGAAAAATGTTTGTAACTAGTTAACTAGTAAGGTCTGAATGAGCCCCACTAGTTAACTAGTGGACAATTGTGCTCTTACTAGTTAACTAGTAAACATTTTGGGCCTCACTAGTTAACTAGTAAGGTCAAAAAGACCCTTACTAGTAGAACAAGTGGACATTTTAGGCGTTACTTGTTAACTAGTAAGATCAAAAACCACTCACTAGTTAACTAGTGAGGTCAAAAAGACCCTCACTAGTTAACTAGTGAGTGGTTTTTGATCTTACTAGTTAACCAGTAACTCTTTATGAACCTCACTAGTTCACTAGTAAGGTCAAAAAGACCCTTACTAGTGCAACTAGTGGACATTGTGTACTCTACATGTAAACACGTTGCAATTCCTCAGGCCAACATGTTAACTAGTGCGCAGCATGCAAATGAGGCAGGCGGGACAAGGAATTTGATTGGTCGATGTTCAAACTGCGATGTGAAGCCTTAAAGGGCCAGCTCTGTAAAGTCACTTGAGTTGTAGCAGCACTCATTTCAGGAGGTGTGTTCGTTTGTTTTATTTTGGGGGGGACTGATAGGCCTACTGAATGAAGTTGAGCTTTGACTGATGTAATCTTTTACAAATAAGTTTTGGGGAGAAGTGTTATCTTTTTTAGTTTCAATATCTTAGGAGAACGAACTTCATAAAGCGAATACAACTTTATTTTCTTTATTGTATTTTTCGTCTTTTGTCAATTCTCCTCTTTATTAATATAATTAGTGAATGTATAGTTAGATTATCGATTCACACTTATTCCAGTAGGTGGCGCATAGCCACCACAGTCACGTTGTTTGCCGCGTAAAACACAAAGCCATTTTAGTCTATGCATAAAACACAAAGAAGAAGCAGTAGCCTACCACTAGTGAAACGAGCAGTGTTGGGAGTAACAACCCAGTCGCCAAAAGAATACGTTGACGGTGTACGTCTGCGTGAACACTGGATTACGTCGCATTTCAACGTAACATAGCGTGTTGTACCGACAGTATCCACGCGTGGCACTGTGGAGGCGCCTGAAGAAAGCACAACCAACAAGGACATTTCATGGTTATGAAATACATAAATTGCTGGTTATAAAATACATAAATTAGAATTATTTGGAGACTTCCCATCGCTGCCAGTACGGCGAAAGTGACGGTGAGGCAGGGTTGCCAGCTTCACGGTTTTCTCGCCAAATTGGGCTGTTTTGAAAACGGGTCGTGAACACTGGATTACGTCGCATTTCAACGTAATTGGGCTGTTTTGAAAACGGATTGCGGGTGTAAACCTCAAAGACGCGGGTCACGGTTTTCTGGAGTACTTTCAAAACCCACCACAGAAACAGTTGGGGTGTAATGTGTATTGTATAATCTTTATGAAAACTCAGTCAGAACTATTAAACACAAGATGATGGGTGGGGTGGGGCAGTGGACACACACACACACACACATACTCCTACTATTGTTTATGTTGTAATGTCATAAGTGTTGACAATAAAGTTTGTTACAACAACAACTATTATTGTCCCACAATGTTAACTCCAAACAATTCATGTTTGTCCAATTCATTTATAAGAAACAAAGCAGCTGGAAACACGTCTAAAAACACTTGAAATAAAATGTAGCCTATATTTATATGTTTACAACATCAATCTCCCTATAATATGAACAAAATATGTTCAGGTTATACTTTCTCTCTTGAAAGTGGGCAAAACGCAAACCCTAACCCTAACCCGGAAAATGAATTTTAAAAACTACAAACGTTCGGAAAATGCAATACACTTAAGTGTGGCGCCATGTTTTTCCCGCCATGTTTTTTGTAGTTCTAAAATGTTTAGTTAACGTTTTCCCTATTATGTGAAAATGTGTTAAGGAACTTCGCAAGTGTATTATATGTTTTAGGGACCGGGGAGCACATTTATTTGGTCAGATTTCATTTTTACTATTGTTAATTGGGTGAAATCTGGTTTTGACCTTACCCAGTAGTGCCCCCTGATGGTTTGGCAAAGGCCACAAAGGCCATGATAGAAGAAGTCAAGAGCTTTCCAAAAATGTTGTCCCCATGTTTGTATCACATTGTGTTGTTTTTCTGTAAGCCTTTAAAAGAGCCTTAGGTTCAAGGTTCAAAGGGCATTCCTGAGGAGCAGGAACCACCCAGAATGTTCACAGTAGCATATCTGTACTCTGAAGATCAAGACCTTTCCAACGGTGTCTTCATTGTCATCCTACGACAAAGTTTCATTTTTATCTTGCTCACTGCCAAGGCACTTACTGAAGTGTACTTCCTCACAGCCTATATAGAGCCAAGATGGATAAAATCACTCAAACATATTTTAAGGGATATTTAGTGGCAAAATGTGTTCAACATATTGATGGTGACCTTATCCTTAGTCATGCTTTTCAATTTGGAGCAGTTTAGACCCCATTTACCCCATAAACTACTTAATGTTTCATATCAATATTTCCATATTACTTAATATGCCTATGACCATTTATAGCCATTGTGTTCCCTTCCCCAGGGCTGACAGGATTGTACATAATATGGTAATGCGAATGTATGTCTGTGTGCAGTTACATTTTTACACACAGTTGTTTTTAATTGACCAAGATATGAGCTTTTGAAAGAAAGTAGGCCTGTGTCGTATGCAAAGGGCTTTAGAACTACAAAAAACATGGCGGAAAAAACATGGCGCCGCCACTTCATTGTATTGCATTTTCCGAACGTTTGTAGTTTTTTTAATTCATTTTCCGGGTTAGGGTTAGGGTTAGCGTTTTGCCCGTTTTCAAGAGAGAAAGTATAACCTGATCATATTTTGTTCATATTATAGGGAGATTGATATTGTAAAAATATAAATATAGGCTACATTTTATATCAAGTGTTTTTAGACGTGTTTCCAGCTGCTTTGTTTGTCCATGAATTGGACAAACATGAATTGTTTGGAGTTCACATTGTGGGACATACATTGTGGTGTGGGACAATAATAGTTGTTGTTGTTGTTGTTGTTGTTGCTTTTAAACAAACTTTATTGTCAACACTTGCGTATTTACGCAAGTAAATACGCAAGTGCTTGGAATAAATACACAATCGGCGTTCCTATGGCGCGCCGTTTGCGTATTTATTCCAAGTGCAACTAGTAGGCACTTGCAGGGCCGTTCCTGACCAATTTGGCACCCTAGGCAAGATCTCTGCCGGCGCCCCCCCCCCCCCCCCCCGCAGCCAATTAGCCCACAAAATCTCCATACACTCACACAGACACTGGGTAGCTTTTAGTCTTTGGACTTTATTTTAATAACCGCGATGATCCACCACCAGGATCAAGGTTATTATAGTTAACGAAAACTAACTAAATAACTAAAACTAAAATTGAAAAAAAATAATTAGTAAACTGAACTAAATAAAATCTATAATAAAAATAAAATAAAATTATAACTAACTGAAACATTGTTTTGCATTTACAAAACTAATAAAAAAATCCAAAACTATTATAACCTTGTGCAGGATGAGGTGCTGCATCACTTGGTGCTGAGGTAGAGGAGGTGGCTGCAGTCTCAGGTGGCCCAGGAGGGGCAGAGGTGCGTAATAAATATTTACGAAGTGCATCTGAAAAGAGAGGATGAGTAGATTTGATCAATTGGGGTTTACATTATATTAATCAAATAGCTGTTGATTGTGAAACCATAATGGCATAACCATTACAACCATGCTATCACCCAACAGTATAGCCTGCCTGGACCTATGACATTCTAAACACAGCAACAAGAAAATATAAAAAGGGCAGTGTAATTGTAAAGTCTCAAATTGCACCAATCTGAAAATTGGAAAACATAGATATATACTGTATAAATGAATGTAGGCCTATGTATGCAATTGGTTTCTCAGGGCAAATAGTGGATAGTTTGGGCAGCACACATTTAACATTAAAAGAAAAGGTGTAACCTTAAAATTAAATGATGTTGCTTATTGATTACCCAAACCTGTCTTTCCAACTTTCCCTAAAATGGGAGTAACATTAACTGACATTAACTCTAGCTGAATGCTGAATGTATTTCTTTAACAAGTTATCATCCTATACTAATGTAGTAAAAAGTAACCCACTGACTGCCACACTAGCTCCAAGTGAGCTAGCTAGAAACTGCTGTAAGTAACCTGTATATGTGTATATATATATGTGCTGCAATTTTATTTAAACTCATTTCATCACATCATCATTCATCACCTCTGTCTTTTTCACGTTTTTCCTCATCTTCTTTTCTTTTCTTCTTTCCTTGTGCGCCAGAGGGCTTTTGCCTTTTCATGATCAGTCAGTCATTACTGAGAGCAGGGGGGCGGGGCGGGGAGAGACGGTGTGCAATCAATTAGGGACCGTGGTAAAATTGGTATTGCCTGCAGGGTGCAGGCAGCAGACAGAAAACCCAAATAAGAAAATATAAATTATTTCGCCATTGTTTAAATACTCAAGATTATATGTACTGTTGTTACATTGTTGTGTTTTTGTGAAATAGTAGTATAATAAAAAAGTATTTATTTAAAAAAAAAAAAAAAAAAAAAAAAAAAAACTCCCCTCCCTGGGGCGCCCCTTGACGCTCTCTGGCGCCCCTAGCATTCGCCTAGTCCGCCTAATGGAAGGAACGGGCCTGGGCACTTGGAATAAATACACAAACGGCGCGCCATAGGAACGCCGATTGTGTATTTATTCCAAGTGCAACTAGTAGGCACTTGGAATAAATACACAAACGGCGCGCCATAGGAACGCCGATTGTGTATTTATTCCAAGTGCAACTAGTAGGCACTTGGAATAAATACACAAACGGCGCGCCATAGGAACGCCGATTGTGTATTTATTCCAAGTGCTTACTCGTTGCACTAGTTGTACTAGTGGTACTAGTTGCACTAGTGCCACTAGTTGCACTTGGAATAAATACACAATCGGCGTTCCTATGGCGCGCCGTTTGCGTATTTATTCCAAGTGCAACTAGTAGGCACTTGGAATAAATACACAAACGGCGCGCCATAGGAACGCCGATTGCGTATTTATTCCAAGTGCTTACTCGTTGCACTAGTTGTACTAGTGGTACTAGTTGCACTAGTGCCACTAGTTGCACTTGGAATAAATACACAATCGGCGTTCCTATGGCGCGCCGTTTGTGTATTTATTCCAAGTGCCTACTAGTTGCACTTGGAATAAATACACAATCGGCGTTCCTATGGCGCGCCGTTTGTGTATTTTGTACTTGACATGTTAACATGTATACACGTTGCAATTCCTCAGGCCAACATGTTAACTAGTGCGCATGCAGCATGCAAATGAAGGAGGTGGGTCCTGAGTCCTGATTGGTTGGCATGTTTTATTTTGAACTGAAGAGCCAATAGGAAGGCTCAATTCCACATATTTCCCACACAAACGGGTTTGTGTATTTATTCCAAGTGCAACGAGTAAGGATTTTGAGGCACTATAAATCAATTAAACAAATGGCGTTCCATGTACAAATGTCGCTTCGTGCACAAACCGCAATTTATGTATTTTACAAAAACAAAGTTTCAAATGGGCTGATTATGTAACAAACATTCAAAGGCAGGCGCTGCCGTCTCCCAGGTTGTCTCCATAGACATTAGGGGATTGTTGTCCGTAAACCTGGTTTATACTCCTCCGGGACCGGGAAGGGCTATGGTCGCGCCGCCTACCTGGTGCGGGGAGGCTCCCCCGGGCCGGCGGAGAGGCTCCCCGGGCCGTCGGGGACGCTCCCCCTGGCCGGCGGAGAGGCTCCCCGGGCCGTCGGGGACGCTCCACCGGGCCGGCGGAGAGGCTCCCCGGGCCGTCGGGGACGCTCCCCCGGGCCGTCGGACAGAATTGTCCGGATTGTCAGAGACCCATGTTTTGACATCTGGCCACTCCTTTCGAGTCCTGGGACTATAAAAAACTAATATGAAAACCTTACTGGGGGAGGGGGGCTATATTGTTGGCCTATGTACTGTGTTTAGCGATGTAATAATACATGATCATTTGCGATAGCTAACCAATGATTACACAATGTAGTTGTGCTGCTGCATTGCCAATAATTCACATACTGCACTGTTATAGGGCATCTCCCCTCCCACTCTCAGCTCACATACTCATATAAAAAGTGGCGATTATTATTTATCAGATTAAAATTGTTATTTTATTTTTTTAGTATGGTTCACTTTGTTTAGGTTATTGCCACTGATCTGCTGATGTGGTTACTTGTCAATACACTTTGAACAGGTTGTTAAATAATACAAATAATAATAGACTGTTGGCACACGCATTTTCATGTTTTATTTTGCATGAATAGTGAGAAAGGAGCTGGTGATTAACAACAGTGAAAGATCACCAGGCTTTAGAGGGTTAAATTTTGGCTGGGCAGAGTTATTTCTGGGCAGCCAATAGGAAGCCTCAACGCATGTTTCTTCTCCACCTCCTCATTAGCATTTAGTACAACTAGTGTGACTAGTGAGCCTTTGGCGTTCACTAGTAAACTAGTACACACTTTTAGCCTCACTAGTTAACTAGTAAGGTCCAAATGAATGTCACTAGTAGAACTAGTGGACTTTTTGGGCCTTACTAGTTAACTAGTGACTCTTTTTGAACCTCACTAGTTAACTAGTAAGAGCAAAAATAGCCCAACTAGTGTGACTAGTGGATCTTTTGGCCCTTACTAGTTAACTAGTTGAAGAAAATGTTGTAACTAGTAAACTAGTGAAGTGAAAAGACACTCTACTAGTACTACTAGTGCAACATTTGCGTACTTCACTAGTGCTACTAGTACCACTAGTGCGACATTTTTGAACTCCACTAGTGCTACTAGTGCTACTAGTGGGCATTTTGGACCTTACTAGTTGACTAGTGCTGAAAATTGTAGGTGACTAGTCAACTAGTGCGCTGAATCCACGTTTGACTAGTTAACATGTAGCAGCTTTTGCAGCGCACTAGTTAACTAGTAAGACTTTTGGCGTTACTAGTTGGGTCCATAGGGCCACTAGTGCACCAAAAAGCCGACTAGTTGGGACTTTGGTGCTACTAGTGCGGCGCCGGGCTTCACTAGTAAGATTGACTAGTTAACTAGTTGGACCAAAGTGCCACTAGTTGCTGAAAAAGAGTGACTAGTATTGCTTTTTGTTCAACTAGTAGGACAAAATGTTGCACTAGTGCGACCTAATGTCCAACTAGTGCGTCCAACTAGTCAACTAGTGCAGAGAGAAAGTGTGTGACATGTAGGATTTGGAATAAATACTCAAACGGCTTGCCATACACGCACACACACAATACACACACACACACATAATACACACACACACATAATACACACACATACACACACGTACACACAATACACACGCACACACACAATACACACAATACACACGCACACACACAATACACACACACACACACACATAATACACACACATACACACACACACACAATACACACGCACACATGCACACATAATACACACCCACACACGCACACACACAATACACACACACACACAATACACACGCACACACGCACACACACAATACACACAAACACACGCACACACACAATACACACACACACACATGATACACACACACAAACACACATAATACACACACATACACACAATACACACACGCACACACACAATACACACAATACACATGCGCGCACACACACACACACAATACACACGCACACAGACAATACACACACACACACATAATACACACACATACACACACACACAATACACACGCACACATGCACACACACAATAAACACACACAATACACACGCACACACACAATACAAACACACACACACACACATAATACACACCCAGACACGCACACACAATACACACACACACACGCACACACACAATACAAACACACACACACATCATACACACCCACACACGCACACACACAATACACACACACACACACATAATACACACATACACACACACACACACAATACACACACACACACACATAATACACACATACACACACACACACAATACACACGCACACACACACACACACACACACACAATACACGCACACACACACACACACACACACACACACAATACACACGCACAGTCACACAATACACACACACACAGACAATACACAATACACACATGTATACAAATACACATGAAAATACAAAGTACACACACACACATACAATACACACACACACACACACACACACAATACACACACACAATACATGTAAACAAATACACAAAATAATACAAAGTACACACACACAAAACACAAATGGACACAAATACAAGAACATGACTCCGGAAATCAGATTTCAAAACACAAATTATTCATGTAAGTACTCAGTGTAGAAGTACATACTGTAGAAGTACTCAGTGTAGAAGTATTCAGTGTAGAAGTACATACTGTAGAAGTACATACTGTAGAAGTACATACTGTAGAAGTACACATAAGTACAGAAGTACATACTGTAGAAGTACTCGGTGTTGAAGTACTCAGTGTAGAAGTACTCAGTGTAGAAGTACTTGGTGTAGAAGTACTTAGTGTGGAAGTACTCAGTGTAGAATTACATACTGTAAAAGTACTCAGTGTAGGAGTACATACTGTAGAAGTACTCTGTGTTGAAGTACTCTGTAGAAGTACATACTGTAGAAGTACTCAGTGTAGGAGTACATACTGTAGAAGTACTCTGTGTTGAAGTACTCTGTAGAAGTACATACTGTAGAAGTACTCTGTGTTGAAGTACTCTGTAGAAGTACATACTGTAGAAGTACTCAGTGTAGAAGTACATACTGTAGAAGTACTCAGTGTAGAAGTACTCGGTGTAGAAGTACATACTGTAGAAGTACTCTGTAGAAGTACTCTGTAGAAGTACATACTGTAGAAGTACTCTGTGTTGAAGTACTCTGTAGAAGTACATACTGTAGAAGTACTCAGTGTAGAAGTACATACTGTAGAAGTACTCAGTGTAGAAGTACTCAGTGTAGAATTACATACTGTAGAAGTACTCATTGTAAAAGTACTTTGTGTAAAAGTACTGGGTGTAGAAGTACATACTGTAGATATACTCAGTACTCGGTGTAGAAGTACTTGGTGTAGTACTCGGTGTAGTACTCTCTCTCTCTCTCTCTCTCTCTCTCTCTCTCTCTCTCTCTCTCTCTCTCTCTCTCTCTCTCTCTCTCTCTCTCTCTCTCTCTCTCTCTCTCTCAGGTGCCCACATTGTTCAGTACATGTATGGTTGTGAGTGGGATGATGAGGATGATACTACTGATGGTTATCTCCAGCATGGTTATGATGGGGAGGACTTCCTAGTGTTGGACCTGAAGAACCTGAGATGGATCGCTCCAACACCACAGGCTTTCATCACCAAACTGAGCTGGGACCAGAATAGAGCTGACTTAGAATACAAGAAGAACTACTACACCAAGGAGTGTGTTGATGATCTGAAGAAGCTCCTGGCCTATGGGAAGAGCACTCTGCAGAGAACAGGTAGAGTCACATGACCTGGTGGGCGTCGACGGACACACGTCCGCGAAACCTCAAACTGATGACGCGCTCGTCTTGAGTCGATGGCGTTTCAAAGCGGCGCCTCTACAGCGCTGTTTACTTCTCATCGTGCTTTCTCTCTTCCACTCTCTCCTCCCACTCTCCCTGTTTCTCCCTCTCTCCCTTTTCTTCATTTATCTCTCCTCTCTCCCTTTTCTCCACCTCTCTCTCTCTCTCTCTCTCTCTCTCTCTCTCTCTCTCTCTCTCTCTCTCTCTCTCCAGAGCGTCCTGAGGTGTCTCTCCTCCAGAGGAGCCCCTCCTCCCCAGTGGTGTGCCATGCTACAGGCTTCTACCCTGACAGGGTGGTGGTGTTCTGGAGGAGAGACGGCGAGGAGCTTTATGAGCATGTGGACCATGGGGAGGTCCTCCCCAACCCCGACGGGACCTTCCAGGTCAGCGTGGACCTGGACCTGGCGTCGGTCCCACGGGAGGACTGGCGGAGGTACGAGTGCGTGGTCCAGCTGAAAGGCATCGAGGACATCTCCACCCGACTGGACCCGGCCCTCGTCAGGACCAACTGGGGACGGGGTGGAGGTAGGAACACATGACTCACCACCTCCACCTGACCTCAGCACAACCACTGCTCTACCTGGACACACCTGAAGCTACGTGGTAAACTCACAGCTCTCAGGAAGCGCTCACTTCAGCGGACCACGTTGGATTGTGGGTAAATGAGTCGTACTGAGAGGACAAGGCTAGGATCAGTGTCAGCGGCGGGTCACATGACCCTGAGCGCCACAACGTTCTGAATAGTTGTGCATACGTTGTGTTGGTCATGTATGTAGCAGCGTGTGTCTACACACTGACCTGCAGATATGTGGTGAAGTGATGGAAGGACTGTCCAACACGTACTATTATCACACACCTCATTTACTTTTCTTGATTTACCTGAAGGGAATGACATCACCACCATCATCATCATCATCATCGCTGTTCTCGCTGCTGCTGCTGCTGCTGCTGCTGGAGTCGTTGTGTACAAGAAGAGGAACGGTGAGTGAATCACACTAGAATCTGATTGGTGGACGTATAACATTAGGATATTTATCACTGTTACAACACTCATCATTTCTCTTGATCCTTAGGTTCAGCCAAGAGCCAACCAGCTGGTGAGTTAAATGTGTTTTTACTGCAGTCCTGCTCTTATGATTAACAACACTACAGCTCTGTTGATCTAGATACATGTAGCTCACTGGACTATACAGCTCTGTTGATCTAGATACATGTAGCTCACTGGACTATACAGCTCTGTTGATCTAGATACATGGAGCTCACTGGACTATACAGCTCTGTTGATCTAGATACATGTAGCTCACTGGACTATACAGCTCTGTTGATCTAGATACATGTAGCTCACTGGACTATACAGCTCTGTTGATCTAGATACATGGAGCTCACTGGACTATACAGCTCTGTTGATCTAGATACATGGAGCTCACTGGACTATACAGCTCTGTTGATCTAGATACATGTAGCTCACTGGACTATACAGCTCTGTTGATCTAGATACATGGAGCTCACTGGACTATACAGCTCTGTTGATCTAGATACATGGAGCTCACTGGACTATACAGCTCTGTTGATCTAGATACATGGAGCTCACTGGACTATACAGCTCTGTTGATCTAGATACATGGAGCTCAGTCATGACTTCTCCTCCTCACGTTCTGCTACTTACCAGGTTCTCACAGCAGCTCTGGGAACAGTGAGGAACTGAATCCAGCTCCTGAGGCCGAACCTCTGAACACAGACAGTAGTTTGTGACATCACAACATTTAAAGGATGGGTAGGAGGGTGATAATATCTTTACAGTACATTACTGCTCTATATCATCACAGTCATGTATTTACAGTCATATTTTAACAGTAATATATTTACAGTATATCATCACAGTAATAGTAATATTTTAACAATACTTCATCATAGTAATATATTAACAGTAATATTTTAACAGGAAGTAACAGTAATATTTTAATAATCCTTCATCACAGTAATATATTGACAGTACTTCATCACAGTGATATCTTGACTAGTGATACATGTTTTAATCCTAACTTGTGCTTCCTTGCTGTTTAGGGTCAAAGTTGAATCATGGAGAGGCTTCTCACGTTCAGCTTTTCTAAACCAGCAGGGATTGCTGATCTTTTATAATCCTTACCAACAGGCTTGGGATTTCACCTGACTTCAGATGATATATTTGCTAAATTACATTAACATTCATACATACTTTTATTTTGAAAGCAACCATCAATCCGTAAGAAAAGTGTAAATAGATTAAATTATTGTATACTTTAAATATATCACAGTAATAATTAACAGGAAAAGAACTCTTAATAATAATACTATTAAATGGTGACTTGGATCATTTCTATCTGGGATCGCTGTTCTTGTGATTGATTTGATGAACTCCTGACAACCTCCAATCTGTCGCTGCCCCTTGGAAACCATGGCAACACGATGTCGCCTGTAGCCATTTTGGTTCGCTTCCCGCAGCTTCACCTCATAACATTTTAATATATGTTATATTGTTTTATAATGTTTAAGATGTTTGAAATAATGTTTAAAGATTCTGAATCGAGATGTTGGACAGAGACTCTGGGAGCGTTTCAAACTGAGATTTAGTCAAGTTTTAATACAATAATGGATTAATTGAATGTGTTTTCTGGGAAATATATTATTTGACAGTTCTGCCAGCTAGAGAAATGCGTTACTGCATAGGCTACCTAAATAAAGCTAGGCTGGTTTAGCTTTTAATGATCTTGGTTTTTTTATATATATATTACACTTTGTGATTTTTTGGAGTTGGATTATATATGAAAGTTTTCTTAATTATCCACATGTTTAAATCCCTGTTGTCTTGCTTTGGGTTATTCTGTCAATAAAATAAATTAAAAATGTTGTGCCAATATATATTTTCAATAATCTTATTAGGTGGTTAGGTGAGGTCATTTCATTGAGTTCAGTTCATAGAGTTTAGAGATTAGGTTTATAAGTTAGCTTTATAAGTTGGGTTATAAATTAGGTTTAGAGGTTAGGTTTATAAGTTAGGTTTAGAGGTTAGGTTTATAAGTTGGGTTTAGAGGTTAGGTTTATAAGTTGGGTTTAGAGGTTAGGTTTATAAGTTGGGTTTAGAGGTTAGGTTTATAAGTTGGGTTTAGAGGTTAGGTTTATAAGTTGGGTTTAGACGTTAGGTTTATAAGTTGGGTTTATAAGTTACGTTTATAAGTTAGCTTTATAAGTTAGGTTGGTAGACCGGTCTTGGTCTTGAGACCACTTTTTGAAGGTCCAGGTCTGGGACAAAGCGGACTCTGGATTTTATTTCAAGACCGGTCCAGACCGCAACTGTACGGTGTACATTAGGACATCCTCAGGATCAGGCTTCAGCGTCAGACCTCAGATGAAAGGTACTGACGGTACCAGTCGAGCGCCGAACGCAGCCGGGGAAAGCACAAACACGAACCATTTTCTTCTCTTCTCTATGCACACGCACTGTTCGCACTTCTCACACCTTCTACCAGATTGCACACCTTCTGCTTCATGGACATCTCATGTGTTCGCCTCTTCCGGCTCGTTACGTTGCACGGCGTTCGGCGCTCGACTGGTCGTGACTGTTTTCCAAAGATGGCACCCGCTTGTTTTCGTGAAGGCGCTGGCTTTCTAAACTTTCTTTTTAATAAACTGTCTGTACGCTTACAATGTTCTCAATGCTTCGTTTTACATGTAGGGACCCTCAGTAATGTACCGTGGAAGTGTGGTGCGATCTTGAGCCTTGTTAGTGGTATATAATTGTGATTTATTTTACATGTGTTATGATCATATGGTCTCATTTTGTCCTTTAAGGCCGTGTTCACACCTGGTGTTTTTTTTTTCTGCCAGAGCTCTTTTTACATTGTATTCCTATGTAGCAGAGCGTTTTTGGAAAACGTCCCCGGCGTTTTTTTAAAAGCCTCTCTCTGCGCTTTTTTCTCCCGCACCGAGCGTTAAAAAAAAGTTGAAAAAAGTTCAACTGTCAGAAAAAAAAGCGCCCGACATCAGGCGCTTTTTTGACAACTGACCAATCACAAGCGGAACATTGACACTTTGTCACGAAGGAAACTCCCAACTGTCAAAACAAGAAACAATGGCGGACAAATCACTCAGGAAAGTGCCGGTGGAGCGATTGATAGTTTTAATCACGGAACATGTCGAGATGTACGACATGTCTAATAGGCTCTACCACAACACCACAAAGAGTCCATACGGAAGCAGATCGGGTTGATCCTCCCGATCTGCCATTTTGTAGATGCGTAGTAGGCCAGTAACGTCGGGGTCTAGAGTGGGTTCGTTGCTAGGCGACTTTTTTGTTGAAAAAGCGGTCGGCTCAACTTTTCCCCATCACAAAAAACGCCAGGTGTGAAACCGCCCTAACCCTGTAAAGCCCGATGAGTCCCTAGTCCGGCAGATTAAGTCCATATTTTAGGACAATCGTTCACTTTGAGATACAAGCACCAAATTCGGCATGAATAATGCCTAGACCCTACTTATTGAGAAAAGCCCGTTAGCCACCTGAAAATCCAACATGGCGGCCATTTTTCAAGATGGCTGCCACATCAAATGTACCAAAACCCTTTTTATTGTACAATGGTAATGGCTGGACATTTTTAAGTTATCTAGATTTGTCTACTCAAAATACAAAATGCATACAAAAAGCATAACAAGTCTGTGTTGATTAAGGCCTGTGACACAGATATCGTAACTATTGCAATAAGTGTTTTTGGGACTCTTCAGGGTGCAGGCTTAGAGGAGCTGTGGATTGAATTCGGTCAAGGTCAGTCTGTCAGGTGGTTTCCAGTTCATGACACGGTGAGGAAACTTGGTCCCATTCCATGCTTTTTTTCCATGCCTTCACTGGTTGTGATGTTGTGTCAGCCTTTCGTGGTAGAGGCAAACGGACTGCCTGGCAAACCTGGGAAGTATGTCCTGAAGTGTCTTGTGTCTTTAAGAAGCTCAGTTCAACAGCACTGCTGATGGAGTTGATGAAGCAAGGCTTGACCTGTTTGCTCGGAAGCAGAGGTCCTATGATGCCATTCCACCAACAAGGGCATCTCTTGCACAGCACGTCAAGCGTGGAACTTATCAAGCTGCCTGTATCTGGGGCCAGGCAACTGTTTGTCAAATGTATATGGAGAGTCCTGCCAACTGGGGTTGGAGGAAAGGAGGACATTTGGCAGGTAGTGTGGATGACACTCCCACCAATTGCTGAGAGCTGTCAACAACTGACTAAATGTGGGTGTAAGATTGAATGTGGAACTGGAAGACAAATGCTACCGCTTTAGTCTTGAGTGTACTCAGTTGTGTGCCTTTGAATGTAATGATTAAATGCATTTGTTATCAGATGTGTGTGTGTGTGTGTGTGTGTGTGTGTGTGTGCTAAAACACGTAAACAATGCATCTGGTATGTCCAATGTAATGCCACCTGTCCCGCTAGAGCCACCGGTCCCGCTAGAGTCACTATTCCCACTAGAGCCACTGGTCCCGCTAGAGCCACCGGTCCCGCTAGAGCCACCGGTCCCGCTAGAGCCACCGGTCCCACTAGTTCCACTAGAGCCACCGGTCCCGCTAGAGCCACTATTCCCACTAGAGCCACTGGTCCCACTAGAGCCATTGGTCCCACTAGAGCCACTGGTCCCGCTAGAGCCACTGGTCCCGCTAGAGCCACTGGTCCCGCTAGAGCCACTGGTCCCACTAGAGCCACTGTTCCCACTAGAGCCACTATTCCCACTAGAGCCACTATTTCCACTAGAGTCGCTATTTCTACTAGAGTCACTGGTCCCACTGGTCCCACTAGAGTCACTGGTCCCACTAGAGCCACTATTCCCACTAGAGTCGCTATTTCTACTAGAGTCACTGGTCCCACTGGTCCCACTAGAGTCACTGGTCCCACTAGAGCCACTATTCCCACTAGAGTCGCTATTTCTACAAGAGTCACTGGTCCCACTGGTCCCACTAGAGTCACTGGTCCCACTAGAGCCACTATTCCCACTAGAGCCACTATTTCCACTAGAGTCGCTATTTCTACTAGAGCCACTGGTCCCACTAGTCCCACTGGTCCCACTAGAGCCACTAGTCCCACTGGTCCACTAGTAGTACAGAGTGTTATATGTTTTTAATGTGATGTGTGTGTTACCACAGCAACCCGACAGTGCGTCCTTGGTAAGTCACGTGGTAGTGTAATGGTGTCCGTGTTTCTGCTGCTGATGGTCGAGGCGCACTTTTCAATTTGTGAATGAGTGGAAACGCAGAAAATTGGAGTAAGTCTATAAATAGCGATAATAAAAAGTGCTGACGCCTGAGGGAGGTGGAAAAGTTGGCGTATCCATTTTGTTTGCTGTTTGTTTCTTCCAAGTTTTGGTTTCGTTTTGAGGTTTGATCGGCGCTCTTTGAACGACGTCATCTCGGTGCGCCCTCTTCTTCTCCAGTGGTGTCGGGGCTCCTGGGTGGAGAAGTAGCGCCACCTACTGCTCATCTCCATGAACCAACTCCTCATATTCATACCGCTGGTGGACGGAGAGCAGCTAATGTCGCCTCTACTGGTGGAGACGGAGGCTGCTTGGCTTCTGACTTGTTGGAGGAGTTGGATTCAGTACATAAAGCTTGATTTGTTTAGTGCTCATGTTCTCCTCTTCTGTGTGGATTATAGTACCGCCCACTTCATTACCAAAAGTAAAAGCATTAACTAATGTGGAGATTAGTAAGGATATTTCATTAAGGTCAACAAAAGACAAAACAATAGTTCTGCACTGTATGAAGTTATGATTTCTAATAACATAAGTTCACATTAAACAGTTGACAGCGCATTCATTACTTTGGCCGTTAGCTGTGATGTCAGCGGGATAATGCACAGCAAGTGGGTTATGGAAATAAGCACTTCAGTGCATTATTCCTTACATAGGCTACACCAACGTATGAAATGTAGTGGAGCAGTACGACGCAAAAAGTATGAATACAAAAACAATCCGGTAAATACAGATATCATAATGTGAAGAAGGCAAAGAAGTTGCAAACGAAATAACCGCAATACAGACGCAAGTCAAGCGAACTCTGACTGAATGTGCACACATGAGTTTACCTTATGAGGAATATGGATGGAGAGGGAAGCAGGCAGCCAGGGGAGTAGTAAGCAGGCAGGTAAGCAGGCAGCCAGGGGAGTAGTAAGCAGGCAGGTAAGCAGGCAGGTGAGTAGTAAGCAGGCAGGTAAGCAGGCAGGCAGGGGAGTAGTAAGCAGGCAGGTAAGCAGGCAGCCAGGGGAGTAGTAAGCAGGCAGGTAAGCAGGCAGGTGAGTAGTAAGCAGGCAGGTAAGCAGGCAGGCAGGGGAGTAGTAAGCAGGCAGGTAAGCAGGCAGGCAGGCAGGTGAGTAGTAAGCAGGCAGGTAAGCAGGCAGCCAGGGGAGTAGTAAGCAGGCAGGTAAGCAGGCAGGCAGCCAGGTGAGTAGTAAGCAGGCAGGTAAGCAGGCAGGGCAGGCAGGTGAGTAGTAAGCAGGCAGGTGAGTAGTAAGCAGGCAGGCAGGTGAGTAGTAAGCAGGCAGGTGAGTAGTAAGCAGGCAGGCAGGTAAGCAGGCAGGTGAGTAGTAAGCAGGCAGGTGAGTAGTAAGCAGGCAGGCAGGTGAGTAGTAAGCAGGCAGGTAAGCAGGCAGGCAGGGGAGTAAGCAGGCAGGCAGGTGAGTAGTAAGCAGGCAGGCAGGTGAGTAGTAAGCAGGCAGGCAGGTGAGCAGGTGAGTAGTAAGCAGGCAGGTAAGCAGGCAGGCAGGCAGGCAGGGGAGTAGTAAGCAGGCAGGTAAGCAGGCAGGCAGGCAGGTGAGTAGTAAGCAGGCAGGTAAGCAGGCAGCCAGGTGAGTAGTAAGCAGGCAGGTAAGCAGGCAGGGCAGGCAGGTGAGTAGTAAGCAGGCAGGTGAGTAGTAAGCAGGCAGGTGAGTAGTAAGCAGGCAGGCAGGTAAGCAGGCA
>JAOPHQ010001478.1:50000-70000 GCA_030340625.1 Merluccius polli
GGCGTTTCAAAGCGGCGCCTCTACAGCGCTGTTTACTTCTCATCGTGCTTTCTCTCTTCCACTCTCTCCTCCCACTCTCCCTGTTTCACCCTCTCTCCCTTTTCTTTATTTATCTCTCCTCTCTCCCCCTCTCATAACCTTGACCCCCCCCTGCTCTCTATCATAATAATATGCTGAATTTATCATAATAATGTTATAATAATGTTATAATAATATATTACCAGTACAATAACATGCTACCATGAACACGTGTTTTACATTCAGAAATACATTCTCTCTCTCTCTCTCTCTCTCTCTCTCTCTCTCTCTCTCTCTCTCTCTCTCTCTCTCCAGAGCGTCCTGAGGTGTCTCTCCTCCAGAGGAGCCCCTCCTCCCCAGTGGTGTGCCATGCTACAGGCTTCTACCCTGACAGGGTGGTGGTGTTCTGGAGGAGAGACGGCGAGGAGCTTTATGAGCATGTGGACCATGGGGAGGTCCTCCCCAACCCCGACGGGACCTTCCAGGTCAGCGTGGACCTGGACCTGGCGTCGGTCCCACGGGAGGACTGGCGGAGGTACGAGTGCGTGGTCCAGCTGAAAGGCATCGAGGACATCTCCACCCGACTGGACCCGGCCCTCGTCAGGACCAACTGGGGACGGGGTGGAGGTAGGAACACATGACTCACCACCTCCACCTGACCTCAGCACAACCACTGCTCTACCTGGACACACCTGAAGCTACGTGGTAAACTCACAGCTCTCAGGAAGCGCTCACTTCAGCGGACCACGTTGGATTGTGGGTAAATGAGTCGTACTGAGAGGACAAGGCTAGGATCAGTGTCAGCGGCGGGTCACATGACCCGGAGCGCCACAACGTTCTGAATAGTTGTGCATACGTTGTGTTGGTCATGTATGTAGCAGCGTGTGTCCACACACTGACCTGCAGATATGTGGTGAAGTGATGGAAGGACTGTCCAACACGTACTATTATCACACACCTCATTTTATTTTCTTGATTTACCTGAAGGGAATGACATCACCACCATCATCATCATCATCATCGCTGTTCTCGCTGCTGCTGCTGTTGCTGCTGCTGCTGGAGTCGTTGTGTACAAGAAGAGGAACTGTGAGTGAATCACACTAGAATCTGATTGGTGGACGTATAACATTAGGATATTTATCACTGTTACAACACTCATCATTTCTCTTGATCCTTAGGTTCAGCCAAGAGCCGACCAGCTGGTGAGTTAAATGTGTTTTTACTGCAGTCCTGCTCTTATGATTAACAACACTACAGCTCTGTTGATCTAGATACATGTAGCTCACTGGACTATACAGCTCTGTTGATCTAGATACATGGAGCTCACTGGACTATACAGCTCTGTTGATCTAGATACATGTAGCTCACTGGACTATACATCTCTGTTGATCTAGATGCATGTAGCTCACTGGACTATACAGCTCTGTTGATCTAGATACATGTAGCTCACTGGACTATACAGCTCTGTTGATCTAGATACATGGAGCTCACTGGACTATACAGCTCTGTTGATCTAGATACATGGAGCTCACTGGACTATACAGCTCTGTTGATCTAGATACATGTAGCTCACTGGACTATACAGCTCTGTTGATCTAGATACATGGAGCTCACTGGACTATACAGCTCTGTTGATCTAGATACATGGAGCTCACTGGACTATACAGCTCTGTTGATCTAGATACATGTAGCTCACTGGACTATACAGCTCTGTTGATCTAGATACATGTAGCTCACTGGACTATTCTGTTGATCTAGATACATGGAGCTCACTGGACTATACAGCTCTGTTGATCTAGATACATGTAGCTCACTGGACTATACAGCTCTGTTGATCTAGATACATGGAGCTCACTGGACTATACAGCTCTGTTGATCTAGATACATGTAGCTCAGTCATGACTTCTCCTCCTCACGTTCTGCTACTTACCAGGTTCTCACAGCAGCTCTGGGAACAGTGAGGAACTGAATCCAGCTCCTGAGGCCGAACCTCTGAACACAGTCAGTATTTTGTGACATCACAACATTTAAAGGATGGGTAGGAGGGTGATAATATCTTTACAGTACATTACTGCTCTATATCATCACAGTCATGTATTTACAGTCATATTTTAACAGTAATATATTTACAGTATATCATCACAGTAATAGTAATATTTTAACAATACTTCATCATAGTAATATATTAACAGTAATATTTTAACAGGAAGTAACAGTAATATTTTAATAATACTTCATCACAGTGATATCTTGACTAGTGATACATGTTTTAATCCTGACTTGTGCTTCCTTGCTGTTTAGGGTCAAAGTTGAATCATGGAGAGGCTTCTCACGTTCAGCTTTTCTAAACCAGCAGGGATTGCTGATCTTTTATAATCCTCACTAACAGGCTTGGGATTTCACCTAACTTCAGATGATATATTTGCTAAATTACATTAACATTCATACATACTTTTATTTTGAAAGCAACCATCAATCCGTAAGAAAAGTGTAAATAGATTAAATTATTGTATACTTTAAATATATCACAGTAATAATTAATAATAATACTATTAAATGGTGACTTGGATCATTTCTATCTGGGATCGCTGTTCTTGTGATTGATTTGATGAACTCCTGACAACCTGCAATCTGTCGCTGCCCCTTGGAAACCATGGCAACACGATGTCGCCTGTGGCCATTTTGGTTTGCTTCCCGCAGCTTCACCTTATAACATTTTAATATGTGTTATATTGTTTTATAATGTTTAAGATGTTTGAAATAATGTTTAAAGATTCTGAATCGAGATGTTGGACAGAGACTCTGGGAGCATTTCAAGCTGAGATTTAGTCAAGTTTTAATACAATAATGGATTAATTGAATGTGTTTTCTGGGAAATATATTATTTTACAGTTCTGCCAGCTAGAGAAATGCATTACTGCATAGGCTACCTAAATCAAGCTCGGCTGGTTTAGCTTTTAATGATCTTGGTTTTTTTATATATATATTACACTTTGTGATTTTTTGGAGTTGGATTATATATGAAAGTTTTCTTAATTATCCATATGTTTAAATCCCTGTTGTCTTGCTTTGGGTTATTCTGTCAATAAAATAAATTAAAAATGTTGTGCCAATATATATTTTCAATAATCTTATTAGGTGGTTAGGTGAGGTCATTTCATTGAGTTCAGTTTATAGAGTTTAGAGATTAGGTTTATAAGTTAGGTTTATAAGTTGGGTTTATAAATTGGGTTTATAAATTAGGTTGGTAGACCGGTCTTGGTCTTGAGACCACTTTTTGAAGGTCTGGGACAAAGCGGACTCTGGATTTTATTTCAAGACCGGTCCAGACCGCAACTGTACGGTGTACATTTTAGGACATTCTCAGGATCAGGCTTTAGCGTCAGACCTCAGATGAAAGGTACTGACGGTACCAGTCGAGCGACGAATGCAGCCGGGGAAAGCACAAACACTAACCATTTTCTTCTCTTCTCTATGCACACGCACTGTTCGCACTTCTCACACCTTCTACTAGATTGCACACCTTCTGCTTCATGGACATCTCCATGAAGTCGTGTAAAGACAAGCGAGTCTACCTGTGCGAGTCCACCGAGCAAGGCCACCAACAAGGCAACCTGTCCTCTTGCCATAGCACATCAACCTCTACACTAAGATGTGCCTCGAAACAATCTCCGTGATCACCGGTGTCCGCAATCATCATTACCGCTACCACTCGCGGCAAAGAAATGTATCCAACCTCAAGTCACTTCAACAAGCCACACCTGCACGTGCCTCCTTCTCCGTTGGATTGTGGAACTGCCAGTCTGCAGTAAACAAAGCTGACTTCATCTCTGCATATGCAACTAACCAAAGTCTGGATCTACTGGCTCTAACTGAAACTTGGCTAAAGCCTGAAAACACTGCTACCCCGGCTGCGCTATCTTCAAACCACGCATTCTCTCACACCCCCCGCCCATCCAAGCGAGGAGGTGGAACGGGCATCCTCATCTCCAACAAATGGAAATTCAAGACTCTACCGACTGAACATAACTACGTATCATTTGAGTATCACACCATCTCGATTACGGCTCCGATTAAAATCTCTGTGGTTGTCATCTACCGTCCACCAGGACAGCTAGGTGACTTCGTGGATGAGCTAGACACACTTCTGTCTTCCCTCCCCGAGCTAGACTGCCCGCTACTCGTCCTAGGTGACATGAACATCCACCTGGACAAATCCTGCTCTCAGAACTTCCTGTCTCTCATAAAAGCATTAAACATAGATCTGGTCTGCAGCCCTCCGACCCATAAAGGTGGCAAACAACTTGACTTGATTCTCACCAGAGACTGCAAAGCTGACTGTCTGCTGGTCACGCCTTTACACACGTCTGACCACTTCTTTATCCGCTTCTCTGTCTGCCTCCCGTAACAGCCCCCTGCTCCTACACCAATGATCTCATTCCGCCGCAATCTCCGGAACCTGCCTCCCGAGCAGTTTGCCTCCGCTGTTGCCTCTGTGTTGCCTCCTCTTAGCACATTGGAATCACTAGAGGTTGATGCTGCTACAGAGTCCCTCAGCTCTACACTGAGCTTGTGCTTGGATAGCCTGTGTCCTCTATCCACCAAACCTGTTCGCTCTGCCCAGCCCCGCCCATGGCTGACTGATACCATCCGCAAGTTGCGCTCCACCCTCAGAGCTGCAGAAAGAAAATGGCACAAAACCAGCAATCCTGAAAACCTCAAGGATCTCCAGGTTCTTCTTGTCTCCTTCTCTCATCACTACTGCAAAAACTGCTTACTACAATGACAAAATCAGCAGCACCACTGACTCACGGAAATTATTTTCCGCCTTCAAAACACTGCTCAATCCGCCTCCGCCTCCGCCTGCTACAAACCTCTCAGCTGACAACTTTGCCTCATTCTTCACTGAAAAAGTAGCTACGATCAGCAAAACATTCTGTGACCCGCCCAGCCATCAAAGCCCATCGAAGCCCGGCCCAGCCCAGCCCAGCTCCTCCCCCGGTCAATGGCGTATCTCTCGCCTCATTTACTCCTCTCACTGAGAGCGAGGTATCAAAACTACTCATTGGTAGCCGTCCTACTACCTGTCCACTGGACCCAATTCCTACAAAACCCCTACAAGCCATAGTCCCCACTGTGGTGCCATCAATCACATGTGTGATAAACGCTTCACTTGCCTCTGGGATCTTTCCATCCGCCTTCAAACAGGCAAGGGTTATGCCACTTCTTAAAAAACCCTCACTCAACCCCGCCCAGGTTGAGAATTACAGACCGGTGTCTCTCCTCCCCTTTCTATCTAAGACTATAGAAAGGGCGGTCTCAAAACAAGTCACCGACTTCCTCACTCAGAACGAGCTGCTCGACAGGAACCAGTCTGGATTCAAAAGCGGCCACTCCACGGAAACAGCTCTGCTGTCTGTAACAGAAGCTCTAAGAACAGCTAGAGCTGCGGGCCAGTCCTCCGTACTGATCCTTCTAGACCTATCAGCTGCCTTCGATACGGTCAACCACAGCATTCTACTGTCTATACTCTCAAACATGGGCATCTCGGGCACATCACTATCTTGGTTCCGATCCTACCTCTCTGAGCGCTCCTTCATGGTGTCATGGCAGGGACATACATCCTCGTCCCGAAGCCTCGGTACAGGGGTCCCCCAAGGTTCGGTACTGGGGCCTCTTCTCTTCGCCATGTACACTACTTCACTGGGCCGCTCTCATGGCTTCTCGTACCACTGCTATGCAGATGACACGCAGCTGTATCTGTCATTTCAGCCAGACGACCCTACCGTCTCAGCACGAATCTCGGCATGCCTCTCCAACCTATCTGTCTGGATGAAGGATCACCACCTTCAACTTAACCTGTCCAAGACTGAACTCCTGGTTATCCCAGCCCAGCACTCAATCAAACACAACATCAATCTAAACTTTGCCTCTACTACGGTTGCTCCCACCAGGATGGTGAAAAACCTGGGTGTCATGATTGATGAACAGCTATCCTTCAAGGACCATATCGCCTCGATTGCCAGGTCATGCCGCTTTGCACTCTACAACATACGGAAAATCAGACCGTACCTGAACCAATATGCTACCCAACTCCTGGTACAGGCCATGGTCATATCCCGCCTCGACTACTGCAATGCCCTCCTAGCTGGCCTACCAGCTTGCTCGATAAAACCACTGCAAAAAGTCCAGAACGCGGCGGCGCGTTTGGTCTTTAAACAACCCAAAAGAGCACACGTCACGCCTCTGCTCACTGACCTACACTGGCTACCGGTGGCTGCCCGAATCAAACACAAGTCACTGTCTCTTGCCTACAGAGTGATTTCAGGGTCTGCGCCTACCTACCTAAACTCAATTATAATGGCTTACACCCCTGCCCGGGCGTTGCGCTCATCACAACAGCACCGACTGCACACTAAAAACAGTTGGGTTAAAAAATAACCCAATCTTAACCCAATTGTTGGGTTGAATAAGGACCAACCCAGTTTTTGGGTTATTTTAACCCAACAGGTTGAGTTATTTTTTTTAACCCAACTTTTGGGTTGAATATTTAACCCAAAAATTGGGTTAATATAACTACAATGTTGGGTTATTCCTAACCCAACTATTGGGTTACGCAATGGCGCCTCCACAACCCAATAGTTGGGTTAGGAATAACCCAACATTGTAGTTATATTAACCCAATTTTTGGGTTAAATATTCAACCCAAAAGTTGGGTTAAAAAAAATAACTCAACCTGTTGGGTTAAAATAACCCAAAAACTGGGTTGGTCCTTATTCAACACAACAATTGGGTTAAATTAAATAGTGTTGGGTTATTTCTTTTAAATAGATCCTAACTTTCCCAAACTAAGTCTGTGTATTCAGTATGCCATATTTTAGGAAATGTGTTCTATTTGGTGTTCTGTGGTTCCATGGGGAGCTTGAAACTGGTCTACCAATGACATCACTAATAGTGAATGGCAGTCATGTCACTGCAAAGAAGTTTGGAATGATGCACCCACCCCAAATAAAAGAAAGGCATACAGAACAGAAAGATTTTAAAAATGGTGAACCGGTCCTTTAGCTACAACTACTTATCAGAATTGTTTTCATTCCATTAAAAATATACTTGAAATCAAAAAATGAGAATGAGAATTTTAACAAGAATATATATTTATTTTATAAAACAACTGTCAAACATTTGACAGAATTTAACTATTAAGTAAAAACACAATCTCTAAATCGAATCTCTAAAACGAGAACATTCCTTAGCTCAACTGAGTTAATTGGCAAAGTCACTCACAGTTTGCAATTTAGCAGTGCAGTTTTAAGGAATTTCACTGGCTTTGTCTCTGGTCCCTCTATTTTGTATACTACTTGTTGGAGAAACTCCCAGCAAGGAGAACACTCCTTGGGGTAGTTGATGTCAAATACGTAGAAAGCCTTGAAACAGACATCAACTGCCCCAAGGAGTGTTGGCTGCGGGAGAGCCTGGCCTGCCAAGACGACGAAGACCTGAGAGGCACATTCCTGCGGTTCTCCAAGGGCCAGGACTGATGGGTAGGGCTTTGGCTGCGTCAAATACTCCACCACATTTGTTCCAACCTAAGACAAACACAAAGAAAGATAGATAAAAACAGTGTTTCCCACAGGATTTCAGGAGACCATGGCGCGACGGGGGACGGGGGGGGGGGGGGGGGGGGGATACAGACAGATGCTCTGCTTATTTATTTTCGGTTCCCACACACTATATGTATTTATTTATTTGTTTATTTCGGGCATGTCAGTTAAATCATCATCATCATCATCATCATCATCATCATCATCACACTCCATCTTAGTTCAAATAATACAATACACAAGCAAAAGCTTATCTAGTCCTGCCCCCATTACCAACAGAATAAAATCTTCATCATAACATTTTCTTTTGCTTTATGTAGCAGATATTCTGGAGAAACCCACTCTCTCTCGCTCTCTCACACACACAAACAAATACATATACATGCTAGTCATACACACGCACGCGCACGCACACACACTCGTCACACACGTTTGTCTCAGTGGTTTGACAATCCGCGGCTGCCGGCCATCCGTCCCTTTCTCTGTGTCAGACTCGTTAATACTAACCCACCGCAGCTGCAGCTTCTACTATAATGCTGCAAGTGGGGATTGAGGAAGTGACATCGCTGTCTAAACAGAAATACTGCAAAATAATAATAGCGCGACTTAACATTACGTTATTTTGTCTCGTCTCGTTTTGATCAACAAAAATTAAGAGACATTTTAGCAGAGTTTTTGTTTTCTGAACCACTTATAGTCTCGTTTTTATTCGTCAATAATATTGCATTATATATTTTATTATAGTTATCATTGACGATGATATTTCATCAGAATTTTAGTTGACGAAAGCAACACTACAACAAAGCCAAATTAAATCTAGTTTGAGCAGTTTTTGACCGGTGGGTACATTTTGAGTGGGGCGTGGATGTGTGCAAGAAAAGAAAAAGGTCCTGAGGGTCGACCAGTTGAGAACCACTAAGTTAGAAAACTAACACTTTAAATAAAATAAAAATCAGTGGTATGGCAACATTTCCCCATTTTATATTTACTTTCTAGTATGCAAAATTGTACTTACAGGCATGAGTTGTATGAAGGCAGCCCGGGACTCTTGGTTGGTGTGCCGAAGACTTTTTTTGCCTACTTTGTAGACCACCTGAGGCATCATTTCTGGCAGCAGTCGGAGGGATAGTTCTCCTTTCGCATCTGCAGGGCAACAATATTCAGGGTATCAATATGGTGTGGGTGGCATTTAATGTGATTAAAATGAAGACTCATCCCAAAATGAACTCCATCGGAGCTCCATCCCTCTACCCCAACAAGTCTGTCCACCAGTACTCCCATTATGCTGACCTGCTCCCCATCCCTTCCCTATATATGCCCCAGCCTACCCATCAGAAGCTGCCCCAATCCGTTCTTCTGTAATTGAAAAATAAATCCTTCCATTTTCCATGTTGCAAACTATTAATGTGTGTTCTTTTCTGCAAACAACATCTATTGCATGTCTGCCCCTCCAGACTGAGGGATCCCTCCTCTGTTCCTCACCCTTTCTATTAAGTTTTTTTTTCCCTGTCCGGCGTTTTCTTGGGAGTTTTCATGAGAGTCATAAGGACAGAGAATGTTTTTATGATGCTATGTAAGGCCCTTTGGGGTTAAAACATTTAAATGAAAAAGCTATATAAGCTTGACTTTGCTAATAACTTTTAAGACCTTTTCAATGTCTCAAAACCAATTAAAAAAAAACTTTAATTACTGTATGAATGTGTATAAATGAACAGATATAATTTGTGCCTAGACCTACAGACAAATTTAATCAAAAGAA
The DNA here is from genome assembly GCA_030340625.1 of Merluccius polli. Lineage (NCBI taxonomy): Eukaryota > Metazoa > Chordata > Actinopteri > Gadiformes > Merlucciidae > Merluccius > Merluccius polli. The sequence goes on from JAOPHQ010001478.1 coordinate 59,379, forward strand.
AAGGAAATCACAGGATCTTGCAATGCAACAAACAAAGTTAGTTTTAATTTACCCAGTGTCATGTCAACATCAAATGAAGGCAGCTTTCCGTCCTTTTCGGCTAAGTGTAGGATCTTCTCTGCATATTCAGGAAGCCACATTTCACATAGTTTTGGCGAAGCCTCGCCATGCATCACAAGGAAGTCCTGCGCAATCTGAAAAGGAAAAAAAACAAAAAACAACACAGGACACTCTCTCTTTATATGTAATTACGGTATGCACAGTGTATGCAACATGTTCCAGTGGCCCCATACCATGCCCGGGCTGGTGAGGTGAGGGTACTCGGTAAGTATCTCCAAGACATCCTTTGAATTATTTGCCCGTATCCAGTTGGCACGGTACAAGACTGTGTCCTTCATGTACAACTGAACCTGGGAGAAGGGCTCAGAGTTGTTTTTTAGCCACTCTTTTTGTTGCAGTGACCTTTCTTCTGGCGTTGTCGATTCTATTGATAAAGACAGGATAGGAAAAGGGCATATTGGTTTTCTTCGTTTATGATTGTTTTCCTAGTTAAACTGATACATGGTATCAAACCTTTTCCATATGAATACGGTGGGAGTGTCAAAAATGCCAGGACTGTGCTAGTAAATTAATAGTGCCTGTTCAGAGTCAGTGTGTTGTCAGATTTTTTCCACTCTTTATTCATTTGCCAAAATCAGGAAATAAACAACCAAGAAGAATTTGCAAGAACAAAAGGGAGCCTGTGTTACCTGGTATGTACTGCTTTTTTGGTTGGCTGTCTTCTGGCACTTGCTGATGGGATCCACGCTTCTGCCTCTTTCTGACGTTCCTTAGTCTCTCTTCAATGAAGCCTGTTGCTGGATAGCTGATCGCTTTTCCAGCATTTTTAACCCTGCGGCTTTTGGTGTACCACATGTCCTGGGGGAAAAAATGAGATAGAACCTTCAGGGAAAATGTGGATAACTTTAACATACGTTTTGCAGTAGAGTCGAGACACATCAGGGACAAATAATGAAATAAATAAACAAATTCACTGTTAAATATTAGAAAACACAAAAATTACACTAATATTGCTTAAAATATTGAAGAAAAAAATTAAAAAAGATACTGCTTAGAATATTGAAGAAGACAGTTTCATGTGTAACATTATGCCTTCTGGAGATAAAATCAACTTCCACTTGCTTAACTGTTCACATTAAAATAAATTTTAAACCAGAAGTGCCCACACTTTTGCATGCTTCTGTGAGTGAAAAGAATGATCCCTTTCATTTTATAGGACACTGTTTGTTATTATCAAATTACTTCACATATTTAGAAAAAACATGTTTTAAGTCAGCATCCATTTCCATGTGAGCGAGGAAAAATAAACTTACATGGCCACTGTCAGACCCATCATTCAGACATGGAAAGGTCTGCACCAATGACTGTGCCAGCGCCTCCTTTGTGTTTGTGTTTGGACTGTAAAGACAGTAAATAAATTGTCAAAATAAATAAGGTAATCATGTAAAACACAAAGGCACTGTCTGCACACTTTTACAGTTCAAGGTATTTTTTCCCTTTCTTTTTTGTATATTTCCAGTCCAGATATTATGAAAATATCAGAGACCTTGAATTTCAACCAAATACTTTTGTGAGCATCAGCAGGAAACCTGAAACACTTAAGCTTAGGTTATGATTCAAGATTAACTATATATTTGACATACCTCTCTCCAAATCTCGCAATTAGGAAAGATACCAGGATTTGGGTCAATGAAATTCTTTCCTTTCTGGTGAGGAGGCCACATTCATCGAGGCTCCTCATTATGTCTTGGCCACTGGAAGCTGATGAGAGAATCTGCCGGATGTCCTGAAAAAAAAAAATAGCTGATCAGGATTCATTACAATTAATGGATTTTCCGGACTATAACTCATGCTTTTTTTTAGTAGTTTGGTTGTTCATGCAACCTATATTTTGAAGCAACTCGTAAATCAAAACCTATCTATCCATTCATCAAATCGTCAAATCAGACTTTCCTTTCCTCAGAAGCATCAGCTTGTTTGAGTGCTTACATTAAAAAAAAGAAGAAAGAACCACTTACAATTGGTGGAAATGCTTGTAGATACAACACATGCTCTGCTTCAGATTCCACCTGGAGTGGCATGGTGTTTACTTCATGACTTCTGGAATCATTTGGGGTGGCATGTTCAGATGATGTGCCAGGTTGCTCATCAGGTGGCTGAGCATTTGAAGCCTTCTGTTAAAAAGAAAGAAAAAGAAAAACATAGTGAGTTTCGTGGTTTTTGTTTCTTTTCTACAGGAACAAACTGAAAAGTAATATTTTTTATCAGGCCAAGGTCAGTCTCAGGGTTACAGTGACCGACATGTTCAACCCCATGTGTCATAGGGTTAAAGTGGATAGTAATAAACTTTAAATCAATTGAAAAAAAAAAAAATTACTTACAGGAACAATTTGCCCAATCTCTGAAGTCCAAGTTCTTTCCCAACCAAGTAGTCCAAATATTTATGTCAGTCAGTGAATGATGTGATACTGATCCTTGTGTACTGATCCTCTTGCATTGTGGCTGAATTCCCTTTCTTAAATGCAGGAAAGAATAACTATTCTACACATAATTTGGTGGGTGAGTTTTTGCTTAAAGCAGTGAAAAAAATAAATATTTTCACTGCTTTAAGCAGTATTTTCAAGTGGCAGTGGCAGGTCAGTTGCTAGATTGTCTAGAAAAGTCTGTAGCGCAGAGAGATGTATTTATTATCATCATGCTCTCTGTATGACTTTATTGCATGTAGTGGGTGATGATCGAGTAGCTCTTCCACATCTATCACTGTCAAGTCTTTGGTGCGGATGACACTGTAAGCAAAAAGATGCTTATCGAACCCCAAGGTATCCCACTTCTGTACTACAAACTTGATTTGTGAACTCCCTGTTTGCTCCAAAACCAATATTGTTTTTACTAGCCCAAACAGAGGTTCTCCATCTTCATCATAAGACATGAACACCATCATGCCTGATCTGTACAGAGTACCCTTTACTGTGACCCTGGCAGGTACATATAGTTCAGTGAAAAGAGGAATCCCTGTCAGACCACTTTTGATGTCTTTATACCCTTCAAGATTGGCCAGAAATGTTGTGTACCCGGGTCCGATTTCTGTATTGTGGCTGAGCATAGACCCACACATGAAAGTGTAACACTGCATAATCTGATGACGATATGCCATTGTTTTGCAAATATTGCGGAAGATGCAAGTGACATGACTGATGCGTTTAAAGAAGCCATGTTTTCCTTCAAAACGCATTGACCATAACTGTATCAACGGTCCGAGTTTTTCAATAGCTTTGGGGTAGTGAAGCATAAAATGGTGTTTGGGACGCAAATGCAGGTGTGGATAGAGCTCCAAGAAGAGAGAGTGATGATCTTCTATGAGTTGACTCAGGTATCGTGTTGCTGCCAGGGTTACAGAAGGCGAAAAGATGATCTCCATACACATAAGTAAGACAGTGAGAAGCTCCCATTCCTTGTTGTCATTAGGGATCAGGTCACCTATCATTATAGGCAGTAACCGTAGTAGGCACCACATCTGAGCAGCTGACTGACGCAGAGGGCTGTCGATGTTCTTCAGATCGCTCTTGCTAATTACAGAGGGCTTGTTTGCAATGTCCGAAAAGCCATAATCAAAGCTCGTGATCCGGTAGTTTAGCTTATCTAGTGTTACAAGCTTTTGTACAATGAGTGAGTTCAGCACAAGCTTGACTTCATATGCTCCTACCCCTTCCAGGATGTCATGCATGATGTCTACTGCTCTATTGTCTGTCACATGATAGAAAGACAGTCTGTTAAGGACACTATCTCTTTTGAGGCCTGTCTTGGAGGGGTCATTTGTCTCCAAATCTGCCTTATGACTATCAACATCACGCAACAGCTTTGGATCTTCCTGTGTCTGAACCCTCAGGACATCTCTGTGGACTCTGCACAGCCGACACACATGATTCCCAGAGAAACTCTCATTGTAGCCAAGAATACCATTCAAGCCCAAATTATCTCCCACAACCTGGACAATCGAGAATTTCACAACCCCTTGATAGTCACGGGTGTTTACTGTGATGCCATCCCTCTCAAGAGTCTTTAGCTCATCAACAATAGGGCGCAGCGCTACATCAATCCCATATGTCTTTGCATCGTCTGATTTATATACTGCCAATAGGAAGTGAGACTGCAAATTTGACAGCAGATCCGGAGGCAAACTCTTTACGATAAAATAGACAAATCCTAGCTTGTGGACGCCTCGCCCTCCTTAAACACAAGGCGATCTCAGTCGAGATCATTCGCATCTGCAGTTCCCCAATGGTGGAACAAGCTACCAGTTGCTACAAGAGCAGGGGCGTCCCTCCCTGTCTTCAAGAAGCTCTTAAAAACCCTTCTCTTCCGAGAGCACCTGAAACCATGTTGAATAATGAAGCCATGATGTTCACTCTGTTCACTGTTATTGAAGCTATGTTGATCACTCTTATGCAGTGTTGGTCAAGTTACTTGGAAATAGTAATTAGTTACTGATTACTGATTACTTCTCCAAGAAAGTAATCCAGTTACTTTACTGATTACTTATTTTCAAAAGTAATTAGTTACTTAATTACTTAATTACTTTTCAAAAACATGATGCACAACCTGAATAGGCTATAAAGCCTAAATAGACCTTCCAGCCCAATTCTATTCTTTTCTGAATTTTTCGCTGTAGATAAAAGTTTTCTTCCCACGCAGAGTCTACAGCGGACACATATGTTTTTGTCACTCTTTACCGAGTCAAACTCAAAGTAATGTCGGTACTTCCACTGTATAACTGTTTTGAAAAAAAAAGGGGGAAAAAGGCCGACATGCCTATACAATATGCAGCCGGCGCTCGGAAAAGACTCGCAACAAAAAGATGAGCCACACATTTAGAAACAATTGCATGAACTATCTAAAAGCAATACCTTAGTCAGAAAACATATATGAGGCTGAACTTTTCGCTAAAATGTCACAGTTATGGAAATGTTGGAGCGGCTGGCTTGACCACGCGAACCCGAGAGACGGCTGTCTTGACCGCAATACGCGATCGGTCATTAATCAATAATCGTATTTAACCGTATAACTGCAGACAACTTTATTTAAAATCAAATGTAAAACATGTGTGTTTGTATTGTGGTGTCCGGTGCGTGTGTGTGTGCGGCTCCTCCGGCGGAGCGGTTCATGTTAATAGCGGAGTCCGGGAGGGTTCACCTTCACGGCGTAGTTACGAGGGATGTGCGACTATTGTCTTAAAAAATACTAAAGTGTTTTTTAAAGTTAGAAAGATATTAGATATTCAACCGATATTCACGCTCCGAATTACAGCGATCAGACACGGGGAACTAAAGCCGCGATCACCGCACCGCTTCAAGACTCACAGTATGCAACACAACGTCCTTTTGATCCATAACAATATAAATTGATCGACACATTTCTTAACGATCAATGATCGATCATCGATTAATAATGCCCATCCCTACTTCCAAGCATTAAACGCTGCATGGTCCTGCTCTCTCCCGCACTCCATGTTATCTCTTGTTGATCTACACACATCACGCACTGACGTCGCACCGCTCATACATGATTGTCACTCTAACAAACAAAATCACGGTTTAGTAACGCAGTAACGCAGTCTGTTTGGGGGAAAGTAACAGTAATCTAATTACTGTTTTTGCAATTGTAATCCCTTACTTTACTCGTCATTTGAAAAAAGTAATCGGATTACAGTAACGTGTTACTTCTAACGCGTTACTGCCCATCACTGCTCTTATGCTATTGAAGTTGAATCGCCTTTGTCTTTAATGTTCGATAGTAACCATGTCAAATCTTATGTTACTGAAACTTGATTGTCTTCCTCAACTGTAAGTCGCTTTGGATAAAAGCGTCTGCTAAATGTAATGTAATGTAATCTCATGTGTTCACCTGTTCCGGCTCGTTACGTTGCACGGCGCTCGGCGCTCGACTGGTCGTGACTGTTTTCCAAAGATGGCGCCTGCTTGTTTTCGTGAAGGCACTGGCTTTCTAAACTTTCTTTTTAATAAACTGTCTGTACACTTACAACGTTCTCAATGCTTCGCTTTACATGTAGGGACCCTCAGTATGCTGCCGTGGAAGTGTGGTGCGATTTTGAGCCGTGTTAGTGGTATAGAATTGCGATTTATTTTACATGTGTTGTGGTGTGTTCTGAGGAAGAAGGCTGCCGACAACAGGAAACGCTTTAACTCACTTTATTTATTTAGCTTTAGTTATATTAATCTACCAAGCAGATGGAGGGGTATTGTAAAAGTCACGCGTGGAGAGCTCCTTAGCTTAGCATCTATCCGGATACGCTGCCTGGGGGGTTCTGCGCCCCCCCCCCCCCCCCCGGATGTGTTGCCCCATAGTAACCGGGCAGGCGTGGCCTCTATGACGCATAATGGCTAGCGTTGAGCGCCCGCCCCCAGTGTATTATGTATGCCGCCATCTAGTGTTCAGGTGCAGTTAATACAACTTGTATATTTATTTCTACTCCTTTGTGGCTATGTGTAGATATTACAGCCTGATGATACATATGTTATTATTTATTCTCAACAGTATATGATCATATGGTCTCATTTTGTCCTTTAACTGTAAAGCCGGATGAGTCCCATGCTTACTATCCATTAGGGATGGACCATGGACCAGATCCATGGACCATGGACCAGATCCATGGACCCGGATCCAAATACATTATTCAGGAAAGCACAAATAATGCGATGGGAACATTTCTTCTACCTGAAGTTGCTTGTTATTATTCGGGGGAATAAATCCTTGATTGACACGTCTGTGCGTCAGCCGTTATGTTTCTTCAAATGGATTCATATGGTTGTGGACGGCCATCAGATAAAAATGTCCATTCTGTTTGCAGCGTAGGACTAACCTCAGGGAAACGGCGAAACGGGAATAATAGCCTTTGTGTAAAGAAGACAGCCATTGAAATATGCCGTATACATATAGAGGCCTAAATAAAGAAATCACAGTGTGAATATTATTTCCCCCTTTATTTTTCCACAAAAGCCTTTTCCGTGACCACGAGGCCTTTTGAATGATCTCATCATTTTGCCCTGGATGCAACGCCAGTTAAGGCGCCATTTTGTCATTCATGATAGAAATGCAAAACGCTGTCATGTCCAAAACCTTTTGATGATGACCTCAGTCCACTAAGACAACCAAACTATGGCGTTTACATGAATGAGCTGTCATCCAAGCTGTGTGCGCCATTACGCAGCGGAGCCAACCGGTGAGACTGAGCTCAACCACACAAATACCCTTTCAACCCAAGGTTGGTCCCACTAGAGCCACTGGTCCCACTAGAGCCACTGGTCCCACTAGAGCCACTGGTCCCACTAGAGCCACTGGTCCCACTAGAGCCACCGGTCCCACTAGAGCCACCGGTCCCACTAGAGCCACCGGTCCCACTAGAGCCACCGGTCCCACTAGAGCCACCGGTCCCACTAGAGCCACCGGTCCCACTAGAGCCACCGGTCCCACTAGAGCCACCGGTCCCACTAGAGCCACCGGTCCCACTAGAGCCACTGGTCCCACTAGAGCCACTAGTCCCACTACAGCCACTGGTCCCACTACAGCCACCGGTCCCACTAGACTAGAGCCACCGGTCCCACTAGCACCGGTCCCACTAGAGCCACCGGTCCCACTAGTTCCACTAGAGTCACCTGTCCCGCTAGAGCCACCGGTCCCGCTAGAACCACTGGTCCCGCTAGAGCCACTGGTCCCACTGGTCCCACTAGAGCCACTGGTCCCACTAGAGCCACTGGTCCCACTAGAGCCACTGGTCCCACTAGAGCCACTGGTCCCACTGGTCCCACTAGTCCCACTGGTCCCACTAGTCCCACTGGTCCCACTAGAGCCACTGGTCCCACTAGAGCCACTGGTCCCACTAGAGCCACTGGTCCCACTAGTCCCACTGGTCCCACTAGTCCCACTAGTCCCACTGGTCCCACTAGAGCCACTGGTCCCACTAGAGCCACTGGTCCCACTAGAGCCACTGGTCCCACTGGTCCTACTGGTCCCACCGGTCCCACTAGAGCCACTAGTCCCACTGGTCCCACTAGTCACACTGGTCCCACTAGAGCCACTGGTCCCACTAGAGCCACTAGTCCCACTGGTCCCACTAGTCCCACTGGTCCCACTAGTCCCACTGGTCCCACTAGAGCCACTAGTCCCACTGGTCCCATTAGAGCCACTGGTCCCACTAGAGCCACTGGTCCCACTAGAGCCACTGGTCCCACTGGTCCCACTGGTCCCACCGGTCCCACTAGAGCCACTAGTCCCACTGGTCCCACTAGTAACACTGGTCCCACTAGAGCCACTAGTCCCACTGGTCCCACTAGTCACACTGGTCCCATTAGAGCCACTGGTCCCACTAGAGCCACTAGTCCCACTGGTCCCACTAGTCACACTGGTCCCACTAGTCCCACTGGTCCCACTAGTCCCACTGGTCCCACTAGAGCCACTAGTCCCACTGGTCCCACTAGAGCCACTAGTCCCACTAGTCCCACTGGTCCCACTAGAGCCACTAGTCCCACTAGTCCCACTGGTCCCACTAGTAGTACAGAGTGTTATTCACATAAACATATATACGTAGACGCCTCATGACGTGATGGAACGTAACCCAGCGTCGCCGCCATATTGGTTGGGTCTCCTCACTCTAGTCTGCATAGGAGTCAACAGGAGAGCTATGCAGTATTTAGTGCAGCTTACGGCGCAGTATTGACACCAGATCACGTGATTACCTTTCACAAGTAAGATTGAACAATAATTCTTATTATTTAAAAAAATAAAATAAAAATAATGAATTCGTTCTGTATCATAAATAAATCTCTGCCCTTTGTAACAAACCAAACCGTGTGAAAATCCGGTAAAAATTCGGGGAGTTCTGCTTATTATTGTAGTTGGGGATACACTTCCTCAGTAGAAATGAATGCACTGGGGACCCATCCAAGATGGCGGCCGCGCTGCTACGTCAGCTCCAACAGGCAGCGTCAGTCTATGAGGCGTCTATGTATATATGTCTATGGATATTCATATGTTTTTAATCTGATCTGTAATATGTGTTACCACAGCAACCCGACAGTGTGTCCTTGGTAAGTCACGTGGTAGTGTAATGGTGTCCGTGTTTCTGCTGCTGATGGTCGAGGCGCACTTTTCAATTTGTGAATGAGTGGAAACGCAGAAAATTGGAGTAAGTCTCTAAATAGCGATAATAAAAAGTGCTGACGCCTGAGGGAGGTGGAAAAGTTGGCGTATCCATTTTGTTTGCTGTTTGTTTCTTCCAAGTTTTGGTTTCGTTTTGAGGTTTGATCGGCGCTCTGTGAACGACGTCATCTCGGTGCGCCCTCTTCTTCTCCAGTGGTGTGGGGGCTCCTGGGTGGAGAAGTAGCGCCACCTACTGCTCATCTCCATGAACCAACTCCTCATATTCATACCGCTGGTGGACGGAGAGCAGCTAATGTCGCCTCTACTGGTGGAGACGGAGGCTGCTTGGCTTCTGACTTGTTGGAGGAGTTGGATTCAGTACATAAAGCTTGATTTGTTTAGTGCTCATGTTCTCCTCTTCTGTGTGGATTATAGTACCGCCCACTTCATTACCAAAAGTAAAAGCATTAACTAATGTGGAGATTAGTAAGGATATTTCATTAAGGTCAACAAAAGACAAAACAATAGTTCTGCACTGTATGAAGTTATGATTTCTAATAACATAAGTTCACATTAAACAGTTGACAGCGCATTCATTACTTTGGCCGTTAGCTGTGATGTCAGCGGGATAATGCACAGCAAGTGGGTTATGGAAATCAGCACTTCAGTGCATTATTCCTTACATAGGCTGCACCAACGTATGAAATGTAGTGGAGCAGTACGACGCAAAAAGTATGAATACAAAAACAATCCGGTAAATACAGATATCATAATGTGAAGAAGGCAAAGAAGTTGCAAACGAAATAACCGCAATACAGACGCAAGTCAACCGAACTCTGACTGAATGTGCACACATGAGTTTACCTTATGAGGAATATGGATGGAGAGGGAAGCAGGCAGCCAGGGGAGTAGTAAGCAGGCAGGTAAGCAGGCAGCCAGGGGAGTAGTAAGCAGGCAGGGAAGCAGGCAGCCAGGGGAGTAGTAAGCAGGCAGGTAAGCAGGCAGCCAGGGGAGTAGTAAGCAGGCAGGTAAGCAGGCAGCCAGGGGAGTAGTAAGCAGGCAGGCAGGGGAGTAGTAAGCAGGCAGGTAAGCAGGCAGCCAGGGGAGTAGTAAGCAGGCAGGTAAGCAGGCAGCCAGGGGAGTAGTAAGCAGGCAGGTAAGCAGGCAGCCAGGGGAGTAGTAAGCAGGCAGGTAAGCAGGCAGCCAGGGGAGTAGTAAGCAGGCAGGTAAGCAGGCAGCCAGGGGAGTAGTAAGCAGGCAGGTAAGCAGGCAGCCAGGGGAGTAGTAAGCAGGCAGGTAAGCAGGCAGCCAGGGGAGTAGTAAGCAGGCAGGTAAGCAGGTGAGTAGTAAGCAGGCAGCCAGGGGAGTAGTAAGCAGGCAGGTAAGCAGGCAGGCAGGTGAGTAGTAAG
>JAOPHQ010001478.1:75000-102500 GCA_030340625.1 Merluccius polli
CGGGCGCATTCCTCAACCCAAAACTCATAATGGTGTATGAATACAGGCCAAATGGGGTTATGAAAGACGAGATCTCCCTTGCCCTGGATGTTAAAGGCACTTGCCAATATCCTTTTAGAAGATCAAGCTTCGTAACAAATTTAGCAGAGCCCACGGAATCTACACAATCCTCCATACGAGGTAACGGAAAACTATCACTTTTAGTGACACTATTTACTCTGCGAAAATCCGTGCAAAACCGCACGGTCTTATCCGGCTTCTCCACCAACACACACGGAGACGCCCACTCTGAAAAACATGGCACAGCAAGGTTATTGTCCAACAAATATTGAACTTCAGCTTCTAACAACTTGCGTTTATCTGGTGACACACGGTAAAAGCGTTGTTTAACAGGAGCAGACTGGGCTACATCGATGTCATGCTCTATCCAGGTGGTTTTGGATGGCGTGTCCCCAAACAAGCCAGGATATTTCCGGATCAGCTGAATCAACTCCGTTCGCTGTGTCTCGGGTATATACATGAACATGTTATCCAACTGTGCTACACACTCAGAGTTTTTCAACCGGCCCCGCAGAATGCCATCGTTGGGAGAGACAATCTCCGCCACAGTTTCTTGACCGGCACCAGCAGGAGCAGAGGCACAGGTTAAAGCCGGTTTTACGCCCACAGACGTATAATATGGTTTCATCTTATTCACATGATACAAGGTAGATTTTTTTCTCCGGTGGGGTAGACACTAAATAATTCTCGTCCGAAACTTTTCGAATGACCTCGAATGGACCATCAAATTTTGACTCAAACGGCGAGCCCACTAAGGGACGGATCACAAGGACTTGATCCCCGACTTCTAAGGAGCGTCTCTCTACGGTCCGATCATACAAGCGCTTCATTTTATCTTGCACGCCCTCCAAATTTGCCTTGGCTATATCCCGCACTCTAGACAGTCTGTCTTTAAAGTTAAGAACATAGGCTTCCACGCTCTCAGGTGGTGCACTGGCTTTTCCCACATCCCCCAAAACTGACAGGAGTCCCCGAACCTTGTGACCAAAAACCAAGTCATTTGGACTGAAGCCCGTCCCCTCTTGAACTACCTCACGGGCAGCCAGCATGAGCCAAGGTAATGAGTCTTCCCAGTCCGCGTCTAGTTGTACACAATACGCCCGCAAGAGGGATTTCATTGACTGGTGGAATCTTTCAATGGAACCCTGCGATTGCGCGTGATAGGCTGTAGAGGTAAGGTGTTCTATGCGCAGCTGTTTTAAGGCATCAGCAAAAATACGGGACGTGAAATTGGACCCACTGTCACTCTGCACAAATTTGGGAATTCCAAAGGCCGACATAAATTGAACTAAAGTACCGCTTTCGTGGAAATAGTGCGCAAGGGAAAAGCAAATGGATAACGAGTGTTCAAACACATAAGTGTGAAAATGTAATCACTACCCCGCTTCGATCGTGGTAGTGGGCCTACGCAATCAATTACAATGTGTTCAAATGGTTCACCGATAGCTAGAATCGGATGCAAAGGAACTGGCTTAATCGTCTGGTTTGGCTTACCCGTGATCTGACAGGTGTGGCATGTCTTTAGGTAGGCCGACACATCCTTTTTAACCCGTGGCCAAAAGAAATGCCTGAGAACGCGGTCATAAGTCTTCCTCACTCCACCATGACCACACTGATCATGCGCAACCTTCATTATGGAGTCCCTGTACTTTGTTGGGGCTACCACCTGGACTATAGCTTCTCCCACAAACTCGTCCCAATGTGGCACCCACTTACGGAACAGGTCTCCGTTGTCCATGAAGTATCCACACGCTGCACTCAGTGCAGAAAGAAGGGAAAGAACATTTTTAAACAATTCCACCAATCCTGGATCATTAGCCTGTTCGTCGCGCAGTTCTTTGGCTGAGCACGGGAACGGCAGGCCAGACAAGTCCGGAACACATGATACCAAACCAGAGCTCCCCTTTTGATCGCCAACAGGGGACGCTACAGCACCAGAGCTATGCATCGACTTGGTTACCACACATACTGGATTCACCTACTCGTTATCCACGTTACCATCTCCTGGCGTAACAGATACAACAGGTGCAGGCGTATCCCCCCAGACGCGTTGCCCCGCAATGTCATTTCCCAGCACAATGTGTACCCCGTCAACAGGCAGAGCTGGGCGAACACCTAAAACTACCGTTCCCTGCACAAAATCAGACCTAATGCCAACCGAGTGAAGAGGCACCGAAACAGTATTCAACCCAATCCCCCGAATTAGTACATTGTCCCCAGTGTACGACAGATCCACAGCTCCCGTATCCCGCAAGATTTTTACCGGAACACTGTCGTGCCCAGGGAGAGAGACACAACCGTCCGTAATGAAAGGCAGGTACGACAGCAAGCAATCCTTTGCTAAATCATTCCCACATATGACCCTTTGTTCGGTCGTTCTACCGATTTGGACGGGTGTAGCTAATGCGTTCGGTTTGGTATACGTATACCTAGAACGTTGTGGACTCCTGTTAAGGGCAGGGCAGTCCACTTTCCAATGTCCCGTGTTCCGACAGTAATTACACACCAAACCAGAGTCAGTTTTTGGTGTCATCATAGAAGACCTGGCGAAAGTTTTATAAGCGCCCTGCTCTGAGTTCATCATAGGCGCGCTACTGAAACTACAGAAGCTGCTCTTATGGGTCAAGGTGAAATCATCGGCCAACGAAGCTGCTTGCTCTGGCGTTTTAACCTTATGCTCGGAGATGTATGTGGCCACACGCCCAGGTACCGACAATTTGAACTGCTCTACTAACATTAAGTTAGTCAAATCGTCCAACGTGTCAACCCCACTGGCAGAACACCGTCGACTGAAATGCTTCCGCAAATCCCTGGCGAACTCTAAATGAGTTTGATCCGCCCCTTTGTTACCTGCGCGGAATCTCTGCCGGTACGCTTCCGGGACCAGCTCATAAGCCTGTAATACAGCATTTTTGACAGCGCTATAGTTCGTCGAGGCCTCTTTGGACAACGACGCATATGCTTCCTGTGCTCTACCTGTTAACACACACTGTAGCAATAGGCACCTTCGCCCCGGTGACCATTGTCTTGCTTCTGCCAAACGCTCAAACAAAGAGAAAAAGGTATCCGGATCATCCGTATTGAACTTTGGCACCAACCACAAGTCTGCCGCTGTTTCACTGGCCCCTTCACTATCCCTTTTTCCCTGGTTAGCCTCTCTCTTCCCCCTCTCGTGGTCAAGTTCGGCCTGGTGGTTAAGCCGATCCTGCTGCATGATTCTGTCCTGCTCGTATTGTAGCATTATCAATTCCTTCCGCTGCTCAAAAGTTAGCCCCTCAGTATCAAGCGGCGCATCAGGAGTGAGATTAGGACACACCTCCCCGACCAAAATTCCTTTGTCCATCAACGCACTTTTCAAGGCATCTTTAACCCGGTCTTTTAATTTCCGATCTGCATCGGATATGGCAACCTTATAATGGCCTGCGATCTGTAGTAATGCCTCTTTTGTGCAGCTATCCAATAAAGCCTCAGTAGGCGATTCAATAAACGTATCCACATCCATTTTTTTTTTGGACAACCACCATGTACCCACGCACACACACACCAAAAAAAAACAAATATATATGATTCTTCTCCCCCAGCTAACTAAAGAGACGACACCCTATCTAAACTCCCCACTAGTCTTCATGCAGTTAGTTGCGAGGGGTATTTATGCACTATTTCCAGCAGGGTGTAGGCTGCGACTGGCAATCAGCAACAGCTTCTACCCCGCGGAGGTGCTCCCGAGCCAAAAGCTCCACTCGCTTTCACCGCAACACTACAAACAATCCCAGCTCAACGTGTTTCAAAGTGAAACCGCCGCTCACCCTACCCAGGGGGGAAAAAAATCACTTACTTTTTTTTTTTTCTTTGGCGTTGTTTAGGTACCTCTGTATTCTCCCAAAACTGGACCCAGGCACTGCCCAACAATACTCCGACCTCCTACGAATCTATTGCCACAACTCACCACAACCAAATGTTCACGTTTGAACGAGCCCCCATGTTACGACCGGCTCAGGTTCGTAACAGACAAAGAATACCAAACGGAGACCAAAGTTATCACCAATCAAATGTTTACTGAACAAAGGAACATATATTTACAAAGGACCCAAACCATTTGCTCATCAAACCACAAACGTCTGCAGACCAAACTAAGCACCCCAATGATACCCAATGATCAATCCAAGCCACACAGATGTAATCAGTCCCTGGACAAGGCAGTCGTGAGTGTGGAAGCCCACGAGCAGCCGGCATCTTAGAATGTTCCTTGGTTTTATAGTCCGGAATGGGCGCACACGCAACCAGTTCACCCGCGCACGCAGCCCCGCCTTCTCACGCTTCCCGCTGCAGCGCCCAGAGGTAGCGCGGCCGCTCAGAGGTAGCGCGGCTGGTCGTCACAGTGTGTATGTATGTATGTATGTATGTATGTGTGTGTGTGTGTGTGTGTGTATGTGTGTGTGTGTGTGTATGTGTGTGTGTGTGTGTATGTATGTATGTATGAGTGTGTGTGTGTGTGTGTATGTGTGTGTGTGTGTGTATGTGTGTATGTATGTGTGTGTGTGTGTGTGTGTGTGTGTGTTTGTATGTATGTATGTATGTGTGTATGTATGTATGTATATGTGTGTGTATGTATGTATGTATGTATATGTGTGTGTATGTATGTATGTATGTATGTGTGTATGTATGAATATATGGGAATAAGAAGTTATGTATGTGTATATCAACATTTATACACGGAAGATACATAGAAAGACAGTCTATAAATTATAATATATCAGTAATAGTACTATAATGATATAATAAGCAGAGGAGAAGGGGTGGGAATATATAAGTGTACACTTCTTCCTACTCCCTTTTGAACATGTATGATTTAATTTGCACCGGTTAAGAGAAATTAACAATTGAGTTGCTGCATGTACAGGTTTGACCTGTTTTTGATTTGTTTTGGGTTTTTTGTTTGGTTTTTTTTGTTGGATTTTACTAGCCTAGAGCTGTGTCCCAATTCACGGGTTGCATGCTTCGAAGTACGCAGCCTCGCGGCCTTCGAAGGCTGCGTACTTCTGAGGGTCCTTCGAAGGCTGCATCAACCGTTGTTAAATGAGACGGTCTAGCCTTCGAAGCATTTCCTGGTTGCGTCACCAGCTGCGTCACCAGCCGTGACGCGCGAAAATAAAGGAAGAAGAAGAAGAAAGACGAGCAAAAAAAGAAATCGAAGAGCCAAAAAGCGAAAAAACAAAAATGGAAGAAGTTCCCGACACATTTTTAATTTTATTCATAATCATGTTGATAATGGAGGAAGGGGAGAAGCGGCTCCGTCTCCGCCGGCACCGCCTCGTATATCTGCGGACAGGGGACCGAGAGGTAAACCTGTTATTTTAACCCACAGTAATGTTACCATTATGTTATCATTACCATTATTAGCTAGTAAACAGTTAGGGGTAATTAACATACCAATACATTACGTTAATGCTAGACATAAACTGTAGATCGGCTCATAATGCCATATAACCTGAATAATTCATTAATAGTTAAAGAACCCTGACCTTAATTTAATATTATTTATTTTGTCACGAATCATCAAAACTACATGTGAAGCCTAGATAGACTGATAAGTGGGTCGGTAAACAGGTTTTGCATTATCTATCAAAGCTCTAAAATGAACTAGAATTATCTTGGAATTACTTAACTGGAATTATCTTATTAACTAAAATTATGTAGCTATTGTTTAATTAACCATTTTTCTTCTCCTGTTCTTCCCCTCCTTTTCCCAATCCAGACCAGACCCCTGTACTGCAGGATCAACCTGTCGGTGCCTGTCCTGGACAGCTTTTTCAACCATGGCGACACCAGGCAGGACTTCAGGCTGAGCAGAGAGTCCCTGGCAGTGCTGCTGAACCTTCTCCACCAGAATCGGAGACATGGATGGAGTGCCACAGTAGAGACCTTGGTGTTTCTGTTCTGGCTGGCGAGTGGGGCATCATACAGGGTGGTCTTAAGGGTGTTTGGGATGCCTCGCTCCACTGTCCACTAGTGTTGGACGGTATACCGATACTTGAAAGGTATCATGATACCCTAACGCAAAAAACGATGCGATACGTTCTTTTTTTAGTATCGATACTTCTCTTAAAGTAACGTTCTGTGTCTGTGCAGCGAGCTGCGCCAAATCGGTCATTCTCTGGTCACACTCCATGCACGCAGGGCTAGTGGGCGTGCCTAACTTGCTTTCCTCCTCAGCTCGCGCACTCAGCCACACGCAACAGCAGGTCAGCAGTGAGAGAGGGAGCTTAGTAACGAATACGATAGAGATGGCGACAAGCTCGAGCGATCGACGGCTGCCAATGTCAGGATCAAGCCACCAAGCGGCCCTGATGGTCACTGCTACCTGAACAGGAAACTGTTTTCATCAATTATCCTACAGGCAGTTTGTGACCATCAGGGCTGCTTTGTGGACGTGTACGTTGGCTGGCCGGGGTCCGTGCATGACTCCAGAGTACTCCGGCACAGCCCACTGTACAGACAGGTTGTTTACCCTCCTCCAGGGCACTTCATCCTTGCAGACGGCGGGTACCCGTGCCTTCAGCATCCACTCCCCCTCATCACAGGGGGACCAATACTTATAACACCAATACTTACATTTAAATGTAAAATCATCGCCGTAAAAGTCATTAAATATATACCCAATACTTACATTTAAATGTAAAATCATCGCCGTAAAAGTCATTAAATATATACCCAATACTTACATTTAAATGTCAAATCCTCGCCGCTCGGTGTCGCCATTATGCCTTTTCCCGCCTCTGAACAGCGATGCGCAAAGGATTTTGGGATATACGAGGCCGCGAAGGATAGTTGCGATGCGTCCTCCAAAAGAGGGAAAAGAAGTGCGCATTTGAAGTACGCATTCAAAGGAGTCTGCGAATTGGGACAGCCTTCGCGCCGCGTTATGACGTAAGCGCCCTTCGAATGCGTACTTCGAAGCATGCATCCCGTGAATTGGGACACAGCTTAGAACTCTAGACGCCCCCTAGCGGCAGCACATGTATTTGGCAGCTAGGTGGGTCTAGCACGGCTCCGTCCGCTTTTTGGTGCTGGAAACACAAAGTATGTCAGGCCAATCACAGCGTGAGGGGCGGAGTCGAAAGCCGGGCTACCATGACGACAGAGTTGCGACGGTTCCGTGTTAGAGGTAAACAATGGCTGCTGCTGCTGGCGGACGGCTGTCTTTCCACTCGGCTTTGGCCGCGACTCTTCAAGACTTGAAGTTAACATTTTATTTGAGAAAAGAACAAAGAACGGCACTGAAGTCTTTCCTCGAAAAGAAATATGTATTCAGAGTTTTGATTAATTAGAAGAAAATGACGTAGTCAGAGCCGTCGCTCTGACTGCGTCACCTTCTTCGTTGCTCTGATTGGTTGTAGCGCTATCCTATTGCAGAGGGAACTTGAAAGACAACCGTTTATCCCGCCCACACTGCCAATGGAGGCCAGACCTTACATCTTTCTGATGTGGGTCTGGCTTGTCAGGCTAGGATTTTACATGTTTTTACATGTTCGAAATAAAAATTCTCAACTCAACTCAACTTAACACAATACACACACACACACACACACATAATACACAATACACACACAAACACACACACACACAATACACACATGTATACAAATACACATATTAATACAAAGTACACACACACACACACACAATACACACACACACACAATAAACACATGTATACAAATACACATATTAATACACACACACAAAACACAAATGGACACAAATACAAGAACATGAATCCAGAATCAGATTTCAAAACACAAGTATTCATGTAAGTACTCAGTGTAGAAGTACTCAGTGTAGAAGTACATACTGTAGAAGTACTCAGTGTAGAAGTACTCAGTGTAGAAGTACTCGTTGTAGAAGTTCATACTGTAGAAGTACTCGTTGTAGGAGTACATACTGTAGAAGTACTCAGTGTAGAAGTACTCGTTGTAGAAGTTCATACTGTAGAAATACTCGGTGTAGGAGTACATACTGTAGAAGTACTCGATACTTGGTGTAGAAGTACTCGATACTTGGTGTAGAAGTTCTCGGTGTAGAAGTACTCAGTGTAGAAGTACATACTGTAGAAGTACATACTGTAGAAGTACATACTGTAGAAGTACTCAGTGTACAAGTACATACTGTAGAAGTACTCGGTGTAGAAGTACTCGATGTAGAAGTACTCAGTGTAGTAGTACATACTGTAGAAGTACTCAGTGTAGAAGTACATACTGTAGAAGTACTTGGTGTAGAAGTACTTGGTGTTGAAGTACTTAGTGTAGAATACATACTGTAGAAGTACTTGGTGTAGAAGTACTCAGTACTCGGTGTAGAAGTACTTGGTGTAGAATTACATACTGTAGAAGTACTCGGTGTAGAATTACATACTGTAGAAGTACTCAGTGTAGAAGTACTCGGTACTCGGTGTAGAAGTACTTGGTGTAGAATTACATACTGTAGAAGTACTCGGTGTAGAAGTACATACTGTAGAAGTACTCAGTAGTCGGTGTCGAAGTACTTGGTGTAGAAGTACTCGGTGTAGAAGTACTCGGTGTAGAAGTACTCGGTGTAGAAGTGCTCAGTGAAGAAGTACATAATGTAGAAGTACTTGATGTAGAAGTACTCGGTGTAGAAGTACTCGGTGTAGGAGTTCTCGGTGTAGAAGTACATACTGTAGAAGTACTTGATGTAGAAGTACTCGGTACTCAGTGTATAAGTACATACTGTAGAAGTACTCGGTACTTGGTGTAGAAGTACTCAGTGTAGAAGTACTTGATGTAGAAGTACTTGGTGCAGTGCGAGTGACCAGGATTCATGCGCATGCATGTCAATGAGCAGGACTGTGGCTAACCTCTCTCTCTCTCTCTCTCTCTCTCCCTCCCTCTCTCTCTCTCAGGTGCCCACATTGTTCAGCAGATGTATGGTTGTGAGTGGGATGATGAGGATGATACTACTGATGGTTATGACCAGCATGGTTATGATGGGGAGGACTTCCTAGTGTTGGACCTGAAGAACCTGAGATGGATCGCTCCAACACCACAGGCTGTCATCACCAAACTGAGACTGGACCAGAATAGAGCTGATTTAGAATACAGGAAGAACTACATCAACAAGGAGTGTGTTGATTGGCTGAAGAAGTTCCTGGCCTATGGGAAGAGCACTCTGCAGAGAACAGGTAGAGTCACATGACCTGGTGGGCGTCGACCGACACACGTCCGCGAAACCTCAAACTGATGACGCGCTCGTCTTGAGTCGATGGCGTTTCAAAGCGGCGCCTCTACAGCGCTGTTTACTTCTCATCGTGCTTTCTCTCTTCCACTCTTTCCTCCCACTCTCCCTGTTTCACCCTCTCTCCCTTTTCTTTATTTATCTCTCCTCTCTCTCCCCCTCTCATAACCTTGACCCCTCGCCCTGTTGCTCTCCATCATAATAATATGCTGATGTTATCATAATAATGTTATTATAATAATATGGTATTGTAGTGACCTACAAGGGCATTAGAGGGAGACATTCACCCGGTCACCTGCGCCTTTAAGAGAGAGGGCGGGTGGAGGAAGTGGGGGTTGTTTAGCCGGCACACCTGGTCCCAGGCTGTATGTGAATTGTTTGGTAGTAAACAAACCCAACTTGCCTTCGTCTCCTGTGTCGTTGTTTTCCGCACTTCCACATTGGTGACCCTGTGAAAAAGAACTATGTCGAAACCCGAAGAAAGCAACGGCTACTCTGCAATGCCTGGACCGAGCGGGGCTGGAGAAGCTGTAAGCGTCTGCACTGCGACCATCAAGTTGCCCGAATTTTGGCAGCGCAACCCGCGGCCATGGTTTCAGCACATCGAAGCCCAGTTCCAGCTAAGAGGAATAACGCAGGACGTTACGAGGTACTTCCATGTGGTGGCGGCGTTGGATGCCTCGACGACGGCCAGAGCGATGGCACTGCTAGAGGCTCCACCAGCTGTCGGGAAGTACGACGCGCTCAAAGCATTCCTAATGAAACTTTTCGAACTGTCGGAGCTGGAGAAAGCAGACCGCCTGCTGTCCCTTAACGGCCTAGGGGACAGCAAGCCGTCCGAGTTGATGGAGAGGATGCTGGCTGTGCTGGGTTCGGCTGATCCCGCATTCCTGTTTACTCACATTTTCCTGCGGCAGCTTCCAGCGCCTGTGCGCACTGCGCTAGCCTGCTCCCCCTTCTCCGCCTCAAAGGACTACCGCGAGCTGGCTGCGGAAGCAGACAGGATTTTCCTAGCCAATCGGCAGCAGTTTGTGCACGCACTGCTCCCTACCCATGGCGTTTCGACCCCGCCGACCCCTTCGGAGGACACCTTCGGCACCGCGGCCGCGGTGACGGCCCGCCGCCAGCGCGACGACGGGTGGTGTTATTACCATGCCAGGTTTGGAGCCAAGGCTAAGCAGTGTCGCCAGCCATGCAATTTTGCGGTGCAGGGAAACGCCAGGGCCAGCACTCATTAGCAGCTAGGGGTGCTGGCCGTGACTGCAGGCTGCTGTTTGTCACCGACTCCATCTCCGGCCGGCGTCTGTTGGTCGACTCGGGCGCCCAGCGCAGCATCCTGCCAGCTCAGCCTGTGGACACCACGGCTGGCGGACACGGCCCGCGGATGGACGCCGCCAATGGCACGCCTATACGTACCTATGGCACCAGGTATGTGGAGGTGTGTTTCGGCGGGCGGCGCTTCGGCTG
This sequence comes from Merluccius polli, assembly GCA_030340625.1. Classification (NCBI taxonomy): domain Eukaryota; kingdom Metazoa; phylum Chordata; class Actinopteri; order Gadiformes; family Merlucciidae; genus Merluccius; species Merluccius polli. The sequence continues at coordinate 85,780 of JAOPHQ010001478.1, forward strand.
GGACTTCGTTATGGCCGCTGTGTCTACACCGATCCTTGGCGCGGACTTCCTCTGTGCCTTCAGGTTGCTAGTGGATGTTACGAACTGCCGCCTGATCGATGCTGTGGCCTTTTCTACATACCCCTGCACGCTTGGGGGGGTTGGTGGGCTCTGCCTGTCACACACATTCACCACAGGGGATCCATATCAGCGCTTACTGGCCGAGTTCCCTGTCCTCACCACACCCACGTTCTCGTCGGCAGTGGCTAAGCACGGCGTGGAGCACCACATCACCACCGTCGGCCCTCCAGTCTACGCTCATGCTCGGCGCCTCGACTCCGCAAAGCTCGTGATTGCCAGGGGGGAGTTCACCACCATGGAACGCCTCGGCATCGTGCGCCGCTCGAACAGCCCATGGGCCTCCCCCCTGCACATGGTGACTAAGGCTGATGGCGGTTGGCGCCCATGCGGCGATTTTCGTCGCCTGAACAACTCCACGACCGCCGACCGGTATCCTGTTCCGCATATACAGGACTTCTCTGCCCACCTGGCAGGGGCCACCATCTTTTCCAAGGTGGACCTGGTGCGAGGATACCACCAGGTACCGGTCCACCCGCTGGACGTTCCCAAGACAGCGGTCATCACGCCCTTCGGCCTGTTTGAATTCCTGAGGATGCCGTTCGGCCTTAAGGGGGCGGCGCAGACGTTTCAGCGCCTGATGGACTCTGTACTGCGGGACCTGCCGTTCTTGTTTGTCTATCTGGACGACATTCTGGTGGCCAGCGCGGGTGCAGAGGAGCACCTGACACACCTCCGGCTGCTGTTCGAGCGGCTCAGCGAGCACGGCCTCATCGTCAATCCGGCCAAATGTCAGTTCGGCCTGTCGTCCATTACCTTCCTCGGACACCACGTCACTCCACAGGGAGCGGTCCCCCTTCCCGCCAGGGTGGACGCCGTCGCCGGTTTCCCACGCCCCCGCACTGTTAAGTCCCTGCAGGAGTTCCTGGGCATGGTGAACTTTTACAACAGGTTCATCCCCCATGCGGCTCACCTCATGCGGCCCTTGTACGGGGCCCTGCGGGGAAAAGGGCCCAGGGATGACGTGGACTGGACCCCGGGGAGGGACGGAGCGTTTGATGCGGCCAAGGCTGCGCTGGCCACCGCGGCGTTGCTGGCGCACCCGTCCCCCACTGCCCCGGTCGCCCTCACGACAGACGCATCAGACTACGCAGTGGGAGCGGTGTGTGAGCAGTGGGTGAGCGGGGCTTGGCAGCCCTTGGCCTTCTTCAGTAAGCAGCTTCGCGACAACGAGAGGAAGTACAGCGCCTTTGACAGGGAGCTCCTGGCTCTCTTCCTCGCCACCCGACACTTCAGGTTCCTGTTGGAGGGCCGCCGGTTCACCGCCTTCGTAGACCACAAGCCGCTGACATTCGCCATGGCCAAAACCACGGAGCCGTGGTCTGGTCGACAGCAGCGTCAGCTCTCTGCCATCTCCGAGTATACCACGGACATCCAGCATGTGTCTGGCAAGGACAACTCCGTCGCCGACTGCCTTTCCCGGTCGGTCGTGGGGTCCGTGCACTTGGGACTGGATTACGCGGCTATGGCCGCTGACCAGGCAGCAGACTCGGACATTCAGGCCTACCGAATGGCCCCCACTGGGCTGCGGCTGGAAGACGTGGTGTTTGATGACGCCAAATCCACGCTAGTCTGCGACGTCTCCACGGGTCAACCGCGCCCCATGGTGCCTACTGGCTGGCGGCGCCAGATTTTCAACACCATCCACGGCCTTTCCCACCCTGGCGTGAAAGCCTCCACGAGGTTGGTGGGGGCCAAGTTCGTCTGGCCTGGCCTCAGAAGGGATGTCCGGACGTGGGCTGGCTCCTGCGTGGCGTGCCAGCGGGCCAAGATACAACGCCATATCAAGGCCCCTTTGGCACCGTTTCTGGTGCCGGAGAGGCGACCATGTCAACGTGGACCTGGTGGGCCCCCTGCCCCCCTCCCTCGGGTTCACTCACCTCCTCACCATGGTGGATAGAACCACCAGGTGGCCGGAAGCCGTGCCCCTGTCATCTACTACATCAGCGGAGGTGGCCCGGGCGTTCATCGCGTGCTGGGTGGCCCGGTTCGGCACGCCGGCTGACCTCACCTCTGACAGGGGCCCACAGTTCACGTCAGAGCTTTGGACTGCGGTGGCTGAGGGCCTGGGGGTGAAGCTCCACCGCACCACGGCGTACAACCCGCAGGGCAACGGCCTTTGTGAGAGGTTCCATCGCTCTATGAAGGCTGCTCTGCGGGCCAGCCTTACGGACAGCAACTGGGCCGACCGCCTCCCGTGGGTCATGCTTGGTCTTCGCTCTGCTCCCAAGGAGGACCTCCAGACCTCCTCCGCCGAGCTGGTGTATGGCCAGCCACTGCGAGTTCCGGGGGAGTTCCTCCCAGAGGCCGCATCCCCCTGGTCTGCCTACTCTCATCAGGCGGTGTCCCGGGGCGTCGCTGAGGCCTTTGTCCCCATTCCAACATCTCGCCACTGCGTTCCCCAGTCCTACGTGCCCAAGGACCTGCTGTTGGCCAGATACGTCTTCATCCGCCATGACAGCCATCGGACTCCATTACAGCCCCCATACGATGGACCCTTCCGCGTCCTGGAGGCGGGAGTTAAGAACTTTGTGGTGGACCTGGGGGGTAAACCAGAGCGGGTCACAGTGGACCGTCTCAAGCCTGCTCATCTGGACATTGACGAGCCGGTTCAGCTGGCCCTGCCCCCGCGGCGGGGACGCCCCCCTGCTGCGACCTCCGGCCCCGCCCCGGCCCCGCCCCGGGCTGTTAAGCCGCCCAGGGCCCTTGACCCCCCTCCTGCTAAACGCAGCCGTTTTGGCCGCTTGATACGGCCACCGCCACGTTGATTGTCTGTCACTTGTTTATTGAAGGACTTTTCAGTATGCACTTTTGGTTATGGTGAATTCTGGGGGGGCCTGTGTAGTGACCTACAAGGGCATTAGAGGGAGACATTCACCCGGTCACCTGCGCCTTTAAGAGAGAGGGCGGGTGGAGGAAGTGGGGGTTGTTTAGCCGGCACACCTGGTCCCAGGCTGTATGTGAATTGTTTGGTAGTAAACAAACCCAACTTGCCTTCGTCTCCTGTGTCGTTGTTTTCCACACTTCCACAGTATCATAATAATGTTATCATAATAATATGTGATCATTATTATGATCACATATTATTATGATAACATTATTATAATATATTACCATTACAATAACATGCTACCATGAACACGTGTTTTACATTCAGAAATACAGTACATCCTCTCTCTCTCTCTCTCTCTCTCTCTCTCTCTCTCTCTCTCTCTCTCTCTCTCTCTCTCTCTCTCTCTCTCTCTCTCTCTCCAGAGCGTCCTGAGGTGTCTCTCCTCCAGAGGAGCCCCTCCTCCCCAGTGGTGTGCCATGCTACAGGCTTCTACCCTGACAGGGTGGTGGTGTTCTGGAGGAGAGACGGCGAGGAGCTTTATGAGCATGTGGACCATGGGGAGGTCCTCCCCAACCCCGACGGGACCTTCCAGGTCAGCGTGGACCTGGACCTGGCGTCGGTCCCACGGGAGGACTGGCGGAGGTACGAGTGCGCGGTCCAGCTGAAAGGCATCGAGGACATCTCCACCCGACTGGACCCGGCCCTCGTCAGGACCAACTGGGGACGGGGTGGAGGTAGGAACACATGACTCACCACCTCCACCTGACCTCAGCACAACCACTGCTCTACCTGGACACACCTGAAGCTACGTGGTAAACTCACAGCTCTCAGGAAGCGCTCACTTCAGCGGACCACGTTGGATTGTGGGTAAATGAGTCGTACTGAGAGGACAAGGCTAGGATCAGTGTCAGCGGCGGGTCACATGACCCTGAGCGCCACAACGTTCTGAATAGTTGTGCATACGTTGTGTTGGTCATGTATGTAGCAGCGTGTGTCCACACACTGACCTGCAGATATGTGGTGAAGTGATGGAAGGACTGTCCAACACGTACTATTATCACACACCTCATTTACTTTTCTTGATTTACCTGAAGGGAATGACATCACCACCATCATCATCATCATCATCGCTGTTCTCGCTGCTGCTGTTGCTGCTGCTGCTGCTGCTGGAGTCGTTGTGTACAAGAAGAGGAACTGTGAGTGAATCACACTAGAATCTGATTGGTGGACGTATAACATTAGGATATTTATCACTGTTACAACACTCATCATTTCTCTTGATCCTTAGGTTCAGCCAAGAGCCGACCAGCTGGTGAGTTAAATGTGTTTTTACTGCAGTCCTGCTCTTATGATTAACAACATTACAGCTCTGTTGATCTAGATACATGTAGCTCACTGGACTATACAGCTCTGTTGATCTAGATACATGTAGCTCACTGGACTATACAGCTCTGTTGGTCTAGATACATGTAGCTCACTGGACTATACAGCTCTGTTGATCTAGATACATGGAGCTCACTGGACTATACAGCTCTGTTGATCTAGATACATGTAGCTCACTGGACTATACAGCTCTGTTGATCTAGATACATGTAGCTCACTGGACTATACAGCTCTGTTGATCTAGATACATGTAGCTCACTGGACTATACATCTCTGTTGATCTAGATACATGTAGCTCACTGGACTATACAGCTCTGTTGATCTAGATAAATGGAGCTCACTGGACTATACAGCTCTGTTGATCTAGATACATGGAGCTCACTGGACTATACAGCTCTGTTGATCTAGATACATGGAGCTCACTGGACTATACAGCTCTGTTGATCTAGATACATGGAGCTCACTGGACTATACAGCTCTGTTGATCTAGATACATGGAGCTCAGTCATGACTTCTCCTCCTCACGTTCTGCTACTTACCAGGTTCTCACAGCAGCTCTGGGAACAGTGAGGAACTGAATCCAGCTCCTGAGGCCGAACCTCTGAACACAGACAGTAGTTTATGACATCACAACATTTAAAGGATGGGTAGGAGGGTGATAATATCTTTACAGTACATTACTGCTCTATATCATCACAGTCATGTATTAACAGTAATATATTTACAGTATATCATCACAGTAATAGTAATATTTTAACAATACTTCATCATAGTAATATATTAACAGTAATATTTTAACAGGAAGTAACAGTAATATTTTAATAATACTTCATCACAGTAATATATTGACAGTACTTCATCACAGTGATATCTTGACTAGTGATACATGTTTTAATCCTGACTTGTGCTTCCTTGCTGTTTAGGGTCAAAGTTGAATCATGGAGAGGCTTCTCACGTTCAGCTTTTCTAAACCAGCAGGGATTGCTGATCTTTTATAATCCTTACCAACAGGCTTGGGATTTCACCTAACTTCAGATGATATATTTGCTAAATTACATTAACATTCATACGTACTTTTATTTTGAAAGCAACCATTAATCCGTAAGAAAAGTGTAAATAGATTAAATTATTGTATACTTTAAATACTGTATATCACAGTAATAATTAACAGGAAAAGAACTCTTAATAATAATACTATTAAATGGTGACTTGGATCATTTCTATCTGGGATCGCTGTTCTTGTGATTGATTTGATGAACTCCTGACAACCTCCAATCTGTCGCTGCCCCTTGGAAACCATGGCAACACGATGTCGCCTGTGGCCATTTTGGTTCGCTTCCCGCAGCTTCACCTTATAACATTTTAATATATGTTATATTGTTTTATAATGTTTAAGATGTTTGAAATAATGTTTAAAGATTCTGAATCGAGATGTTGGACAGAGACTCTTGGAGCATTTCAAACTGAGATTTAGTCAAGTTTTAATACAATAATGGATTAATTTAATGTGTTTTCTGGGAAATATATTATTTTACAGTTCTGCCAGCTAGAGAAATGCATTACTGCATAGGCTACCTAAATCAAGCTAGGCTGGTTTAGCTTTTAATGGTCTTGGTTTTTTTATATACATATTACACTTTGTGATTTTTTGGAGTTGCATTATATATAAAAGTTTTCTTAATTATCCACATGTTTAAATCCCTGTTGTCTTGCTTTGGGTTATTCTGTCAATAAAATAAATTAAAAATGTTGTGCCAAAATATATTTTCAGTAATCTTATTAGGTGGTTAGGTGAGGTCATTTCATTGAGTTCAGTTCATAGAGTTTAGAGATTAGGTTTATAAGTTAGGTTTATAAATTGGGTTATAAATTAGGTTTAGAGGTTAGGTTTATAATTTGGGTTTAGAGGTTAGGTTTATAAGTTGGGTTTAGAAGTTAGGTTTATAAGTTGGGTTTAGAGGTTAGGTTTATAAGTTGGGTTTAGAGGTTAGGTTTATAAGTTGGGTTTAGAGGGTAGGTTTATAAGTTGGGTTTAGAGGTTAGGTTTATAAGTTGGGTTTAGAGGTTAGGTTTATAAGTTGGGTTTAGAGGTTAGGTTTATAAGTTGGGTTTAGAGGTTAGGTTTATAAGTTAGCTTTATAAGTTAGGTTGGTACACCGGTCTTGGTCTTGAGACCACTTTTTGAAGGTCTAGGTCTGGGACAAAGCGGACTCTGGATTTTATTTCAAGACCGGTCCAGACCGCAACTGTACGGTGTACATTTTAGGACATCCTCAGGATCAGGCTTCAGCGTCAGACCTCAGATGAAAGGTACTGACGGTACCAGTCGAGCGACGAATGCAGCTGGGGAAAGCAAAAAAAAACAAAACATTTTCTTCTCTTCTCTATGCACACGCACTGTTCGCACTTCTCACACCTTCTACCAGATTGCACACCTTCTGCTTCATGGACATCTCATTTGTTCGCCTCTTCCGGCTCGTTACGTTGTACGGCGTTCGGCGCTCGACTGGTCGCGACTGTTTTCCAAAGATGGCGCCTGCTTGTTTTCATGAAGACACTGGCTTTCTAAACTTTCTTTTTAATAAACTGTCTGTACGCTTACAAAGTTCTCAATGCTTCGTTTTACATGTAGGGACCCTCATTATGCTGCCGTGGAAGTGTGGTGCGATGTTGAGCCTTGTTAGTCGTATAGAATTGCTATTTATTTTACATGTGTTATGATCATATGGTCTCATTTTGTCCTCTGAGGCCGTGTTCACACCTGGCGGTTTTTTTTTCTGCCAGAGCTCTTTTTACATTGTATTCCTATGTAGCAGAGCGCTTTTGGAAAACGTCCCCGGCGTTTTTTTAAACGCCTCTCTCTGCGCTTTTTTCTCCCGCACCAAGCGTTAAAAAAAGTTTTAAAAAGTTCAACTGTCAGAAAAAAAAGCGCCTGACGTCAGGCGCTTTTTTGACAACTGACCAATCACAAGCGGAACATTGACACTTTGTCACGAAGGAAACTCCCAACTGTCAAAACAAGAAACAATGGCGGACAAATCACTCGGGGAAAGTGCCGGTGGAGCGATTGATAGTTTTAATCACGGAACATGTCGAGATGTACGACATGTCTAATAGGCTCTACCACAACACCACAAAGAGTCCATATGGAAGCAGATCGGGTTGATCCTCCCGATCTGCCATTTTGTAGATGCGTAGTAGGCGAGTAACGTCGGGGTCTAGAGTGGGTTCGTTGCTAGGCGATAGAAAAAATGCTCTCGGCGCTTTTTGGACTTTTTTGTTGAAAAAGCGGTCGGCTCAACTTTTCCCCATCACGAAAAACGCCAGGTGTGAACACGCCCTAACCCTGTAAAGCCCGATGAGTCCCTAGTCCGGCAGATTAAGTCCATATTTTAGGACAATCGTTCACTTTGAGATACAAGCACCAAATTCGGCATGAATAATGCCTAGACCCTACTTATTGAGAAAAGCCTGTTAGCCACCTGAAAATCCAACATGGCGGCCATTCTTCAAGATGGCTGCCACATCAAATGTACCAAAACCCTTTTTATTGTACAATGGTAATGGCTGGACATTTTTAAGTTATCTAGATTTGTCTACTCAAAATACAAAATCCAATGGTGCAAATAAAAATATACTTCAAGTCTAGTTTTCAAGATGGCGGCCATTTTTCGACTCAAATTCACAATTTTCTGTCAAATTTTATCACACATGAAGTTTCAATTTTACAAATGATCTAAAAATCTTTTGATCCACATTAAAATGTTGTCATCAATCTCAAATTGTTGAAAAATGTCTTTGTAAGAGAGTGATGTCAAAGCACAACCAGGGCACACTGGTGGCATCACTGCTGTGAGACTCAGCATGGGGTTCAGTGTCAGCTAAGTAGAGTACTTACCGTAGTTGTAGTCTACTAATTGTAGTACTCACTTCAGTTCAATTATAGCAAGTATAGCTTAGTGTCCGAAATGCTATCTAATTAGCCCTTTATATGCTAATTAGTAGTTTAGTTAGTTGTAGTATAGTTAGACAGCCGCACCTGAATTGACAGGATGTGCCAGCGCGGGAAAGCCGAGCCAAGGGTAATGGGCTTTAAAGGACAATTTCGGCGCAAAACTAACCTAGGGTTTAATTACACATGTGTACCAAGTTTGGAGGTTTGCCGGGATTTGATTTCATGCTAATCAAATGTGACCACTGTTAGCGCAAACCACTAATTACCCCTTAATGCTGTCAATGTGACGGTTGTACCTGTCTTACTTCATTGTCTCTTTGTGTCCAGACAATGTGGTGATTGTGACCAAAGAAGAAAATGTCCTTTGCAACAAACCCAACATTCTGGAAGGCTAAAGTCCGTGCAACCATGAAGAGGCTGATACCAGAATCTTCCTGCATGCCCTTCATGCAGTTGAGCAGCATAACAAGTCTGTGTTGATTAAGGCCTGTGACACAGATATCGTTACTATTGCAATAAGTGTTTTTGGGACTCTTCAGGGTGCAGGCTTAGAGGAGCTGTGGATTGAATTCGGTCAAGGTCAGTCTGTCAGGTGGTTTCCAGTTCATGACACGGTGAGGAAACTTGGTCCTGAAAAATCCCATTCCATGCTTTTTTTCCATGCCTTCACTGGTTGTGATGTTGTGTCAGCCTTTCGTGGTAGAGGCAAACGGACTGCCTGGCAAACCTGGGAAGTATGTCCTGAAGTGTCTCGTGTCTTTAAGAAGCTCAGTTCAACAGCACTGCTGATGGAGTTGATGAAGCAAGGCTTGACCTGTTTGCTCGAAAGCAGAGGTCCTATGATGCCATTCCACCAACAAGGGCATCTCTTGCACAGCACGTCAAGCGTGGAACTTATCAAGCTGCCTGTATCTGGGGCCAGGCAACTGTTTGTCAAATGTATATGGAGAGTCCTGCCAACTGGGGTTGGAGGAAAGAAGATGACACTTGGCAGGTAGTGTGGATGACACTCCCACCAATTGCTGAGAGCTGTCAACAACTGATTAAATGTGGGTGTAAGATTGAATGTGGAACTGGAAGATGCAAATGCTACCGCTTTAGTCTTGAGTGTACTCAGTTGTGTGCCTGTGAATGTAATGATTAAATGCATTTGTTATCAGGGGTGTGTGTGTGTGTGTGTGTGTGTGTGTGTGTGTGTGTGTGCTAAAACACGTAAACAATGCATCTGGTTAGGGATGGCCCGATACCGATACTGGGATCGGGGATCGGGCCGATACCTACTCATGTACTCGTACTCATACTCACCGATACCACGCACCGATACTATACACAATACATTGACATTTTGTTTAATGGAAAGCTGGAGAAGGTGTCAAAGTTTCATTGTTCTGAGTTGTCAGTGTTATTGATATTTTGTCAGTTGTGAAGACAGTACCAGTATTGAAGCTTTTTGTTTGCACAAACAAATATATATAATTTTTTGTTTTTATTTTGAAGTTGTTGTTTTTCTTTTGCTTACATTTATTATTTCACTCATTGTTATTTATTTTAGTCTTGTTAAAACAAGCAGAGAAGAAAATAAAAGAGGTCTTCCCATCTGTTTTCTAAAATTGCCTTCCATCTACTTTTCTGGGAGCCTATAGTTAACTTTTGCGGTAGAAATATCGGTATCGGTACTCGGTATCGGCAAGTACACAAATGTAAATACTCGTACTCGTTTTGAAAAAAATGGTATCGGGCCATCCCTACATCTGGTATGTCCAATGTAATTGCTGTCCATATCAAATAAACACTAAATAAAAATAAATAAATTAACGTATTAACAGATTGAACACTGACCAATCAAAATCCTTCCCACTAGAGCCACTGGTCCCACTAGAGCCACTGGTCCCACTAGAGCCACCGGTCCCACTAGAGCCACCGGTCCCGCTAGAGCCACCGGTCCCGCTAGAGCAGGGGTCGGGAACCTTTTTTGCCTTGAGAGCCACTTTTACAAAAAAAAAAAAATCTCAGAAGAGCCACATAAAGACGGTTACAAGCAAAAGTTTGGATATTTAACTAACATAGGATATGTTGCTGCAAATTGTGCATGGTGAGTGTCGAAGTAAATATTTTTTTTGTTTTTTTTGTGCCCCCGCGGTTGTTGACGGAGGGGGGGGGGGGGCTCTCCCCCTGGGCCCCGGTTGCACCGTCGATAGTTACGCCACTGATCGTTTCATGGACGCAATTTTCTCATTACATAACAGACAGATCGCACTTCCAGCTCTTTCCACGAACGCAATCTGTCCAATCGGGCTGAAAGTTGCGGACTTTATTTTCGGGCTTTTTCCTTTTTAACATTTTGATTAGCGCCAGGGGTGGACTGGCCATCGGGGCCGACGCACATCTTTGGGCCGGCCCAGGACTGTCATAAAAATTAAAAATAAAGTCATTTGGCCCAACCGGAGGCGGTGTGTTACGATCGCGCCGCCCCCCCCCCCCCCCCCGGTCGGTCTTCGGACCGGTGTGTGTTACGCGCATCCCGCGCATTACTCAGATAGACTGTAACTGCCTATTTGCCACGAAGCCTTGTCATATAGGGCCAGCGTGCGTGTGTGTGTGTGCGTGTGTGTGCGTGTGTGTGCGTGTTGGGAGAGTCGGGTTGATTAAAAAAAATACGGTTTTCTCCGAATGTAATGACGTGTTTCAATCGACACAGCTCTCCCCTCGTATTGACTGTTATTTTAGCATTATATTAGTCTGATTCCTTGATTACATTTTTTTCCCCCCCTCAACTAATTTCGTCCGAGAGCCCCGGCCGTCGGCAAAAGAGCCACATGTGGCTCGCGAGACATAGGTTCCCGACCCCTGCACTAGAGCCACTGGTCCCACTAGAGCCACCGGTCCCACTAGAGCCACCGGTCCCACTAGTTCCACTAGAGCCACCTGTCCCGCTAGAGCCACCGGTCCTGCTAGAGTCACTATTCCCACTAGAGCCACTGGTCCCACCAGAGCCACCGGTCCCACTAGAGCCACCGGTCCCACTAGTTCCACTAGAGCCACCTGTCCCGCTAGAGCCACCGGCCCCACTAGTTCCACTAGAGCCACCTGTCCCGCTAGAGCCACCGGTCCCGCTAGAGTCACTATTCCCACTAGAGCCACTGGTCCCACTAGAGCCACCGGTCCCACTAGAGCCACCGGTCCCGCTAGAGCCACCGGTCCCACCTGTCCCGCTAGAGTCACCGGTCCCACCTGTCCCGCTAGAGCCACCGGTCCCGCTAGAGTCACTATTCCCACTAGAGCCACTGGTCCCACTAGACTCTAGTGGGACCAGTGGCTCTAGTGACTAGAGCCACTGGTCCCTCTAGAGGCACTGGTCCCGCTAGAGCCACTGGTCCCACTAGAGCCACTGGTCCCACTAGAGCCACTATTCCCACTAGAGCCACTATTTCCACTAGAGTCGCTATTTCTACTAGAGTCACTGGTCCCACTGGTCCCGCTAGAGCCACTGGTCCCACTAGAGCCACTGGTCCCACTAGAGCCACTATTCCCACTAGAGCCACTATTTCCACTAGAGTCGCTATTTCTACTAGAGTCACTGGTCCCACTGGTCCCGCTAGAGCCACTGGTCCCACTAGAGCCACTGGTCCCACTAGAGCCACTATTCCCACTAGAGCCACTATTTCCACTAGAGTCGCTATTTCTACTAGAGTCACTGGTCCCCACTGGTCCCACTAGAGCCACTGGTCCCACTAGAGCCACTAGAGCCACTATTTCCACTAGAGTCGCTATTTCTACTAGAGTCACTGGTCCCACTGGTCCCACTACAGCCACTGGTCCCGCTAGAGCCACTATTTCCACTAGAGCCACCGGTCCCACTAGAGCCACCGGTCCCACTAGAGCCACCGGTCCCACTAGTTCCACTAGAGCCACTGGTCCCGCTAGAGCCACTGGTCCCGCTAGAGCCACTGGTCCCGCTAGAGCCACCGGTCCCACTAGAGCCACCGGTCCCGCTAGAGTCACTATTCCCACTAGAGCCACTGGTCCCACTAGAGCCACTGGTCCCTAGAGCCACTGGTCCCACAAGAGCCAATGGTCCCGCTAGAGCCACCGGTCCCGCTAGAGCCACTGGTCCCACTAGAGCCACTAGTTCCACTAGAGCCACCTGTCCCGCTAGAGCCACCGGTCCTGCTAGAGTCACTATTCCCACTAGAGCCACTGGTCCCACCAGAGCCACCGGTCCCACTAGAGCCACCGGTCCCACTAGTTCCACTAGAGCCACCTGTCCCGCTAGAGCCACCGGCCCCACTAGTTCCACTAGAGCCACCTGTCCCGCTAGAGCCACCGGTCCCGCTAGAGTCACTATTCCCACTAGAGCCACTGGTCCCACTAGAGCCACCGGTCCCACTAGAGCCACCGGTCCCGCTAGAGCCACCGGTCCCACCTGTCCCGCTAGAGTCACCGGTCCCACCTGTCCCGCTAGAGCCACCGGTCCCGCTAGAGTCACTATTCCCACTAGAGCCACTGGTCCCACTAGACTCTAGTGGGACCAGTGGCTCTAGTGACTAGAGCCACTGGTCCCTCTAGAGGCACTGGTCCCGCTAGAGCCACTGGTCCCACTAGAGCCACTGGTCCCACTAGAGCCACTATTCCCACTAGAGCCACTATTTCCACTAGAGTCGCTATTTCTACTAGAGTCACTGGTCCCACTGGTCCCGCTAGAGCCACTGGTCCCACTAGAGCCACTGGTCCCACTAGAGCCACTATTCCCACTAGAGCCACTATTTCCACTAGAGTCGCTATTTCTACTAGAGTCACTGGTCCCACTGGTCCCGCTAGAGCCACTGGTCCCACTAGAGCCACTGGTCCCACTAGAGCCACTATTCCCACTAGAGCCACTATTTCCACTAGAGTCGCTATTTCTACTAGAGTCACTGGTCCCACTGGTCCCACTAGAGCCACTGGTCCCACTAGAGCCACTAGAGCCACTATTTCCACTAGAGTCGCTATTTCTACTAGAGTCACTGGTCCCACTGGTCCCACTACAGCCACTGGTCCCGCTAGAGCCACTATTTCCACTAGAGCCACCGGTCCCACTAGAGCCACCGGTCCCACTAGAGCCACCGGTCCCACTAGTTCCACTAGAGCCACTGGTCCCGCTAGAGCCACTGGTCCCGCTAGAGCCACTGGTCCCGCTAGAGCCACCGGTCCCACTAGAGCCACCGGTCCCGCTAGAGTCACTATTCCCACTAGAGCCACTGGTCCCACTAGAGCCACTGGTCCCTAGAGCCACTGGTCCCACAAGAGCCAATGGTCCCGCTAGAGCCACCGGTCCCGCTAGAGCCACTGGTCCCACTAGAGCCACTGGTCCCACGAGAGCCACTGGTCCCACTAGAGCCACTGGTCCCACTAGAGCCGCTATTTCCACAAGAGCCGCTATTTCCACAAGAGTCACTGGTCCCACTAGTCCCACTAGAGCCACTGGTCCCACTAGAGCCACCGGTCCCGCTAGAGCCACCGGTCCCACTAGAGCCACTGGTCCCACTACAGCCACCGGTCCCACTACAGCCACCGGTCCCACTAGAGCCACCGGTCCCACTAGTTCCTCTAGAGCCACCTGTCCCGCTAGAGCCACCGGTCCCGCTAGAGCCACCGGTCCCGCTAGAGCCACCGGTCCCGCTAGAGCCACTATTCCCACTAGAGCCACTGGTCCCACTAGAGCCACTGGTCCCACTAGAGCCACCGGTCCCACTAGTCCCACTGGTCCCACTAGAGCCACTAGTCCCACTGGTCCCACTAGAGCCACTGGTCCCACTAGAGCCACTGGTCCCACTAGAGCCACTGGTCCCACTAGAGCCACTGGTCCCACTGGTCCCACTAGTCCCACTGGTCCCACTGGTCCCACTGGTCCCACTGGTCCCACTAGAACCACTAGTCCCACTGGTCCCACTAGTCCCGCTGGTCCCACTGGTCCCACTAGAGCCACTGGTCCCACGGGTCCCACTAGTCCCACTGGTCCCACTAGTCCCACTGGTCCCACTAGAGCCACTAGTCCCACTGGTCCCGCTGGTCCCGCTAGTCCCACTGGTCCCGCTAGTCCCACTGGTCCCGCTGGTCCCACTAGTCCCACCGGTCCCACTAGAACCACTGGTCCCACTAGTTCCACTAGTCCCACTGGTCCCACTAGTTCCACTAGTCCCACTGGTCCCACCAGTCCCACTGGTCCCACTGGTCCCACCAGTCCCACTGGTCCCACTGGTCCCACTAGTCCCACTGGTCCCACTGGTCCACTAGTCCCACTGGTCCCACTGGTCCCACTGGTCCCACTAGTCCCACTGGTCCCACTGGTCCACTAGTCCCACTGGTCCCACTAGTCCCACCGGTCCCACTAGTCCCACTAGTCCCGCTAGAGCCACTGGTCCCACTGGTCCCACTGGTCCACTAGTAGTACAGAGTGTTATATGTTTTTAATGTGATGTGTGTGTTACCACAGCAACCCGACAGTGCGTCCTTGGTAAGTCACGTGGTAGTGTAATGGTGTCCGTGTTTCTGCTGCTGATGGTCGAGGCGCACTTTTCAATTTGTGAATGAGTGGAAACGCAGAAAATTGGAGTAAGTCTCTAAATAGCGATAATAAAAAGTGCTGACGCCTGAGGGAGGTGGAAAAGTTGGCGTATCCATTTTGTTTGCTGTTTGTTTCTTCAAAGTTTTGGTTTCGTTTTGAGGTTTGATCGGCGCTCTGTGAACGACGTCATCTCGGTGCGCCCTCTTCTTCTCCAGTGGTGTCGGGGCTCCTGGGTGGAGAAGTAGCGCCACCTACTGCTCATCTCCATGAACCAACTCCTCATATTCATACCGCTGGTGGACGGAGAGCAGCTAATGTCGCCTCTACTGGTGGAGACGGAGGCTGCTTGGCTTCTGACTTGTTGGAGGAGTTGGATTCAGTACATAAAGCTTGATTTGTTTAGTGCTCATGTTCTCCTCTTCTGTGTGGATTATAGTACCGCCCACTTCATTACCAAAAGTAAAAGCATTAACTAATGTGGAGATTAGTAAGGATATTTCATTAAGGTCAACAAAAGACAAAACAATAGTTCTGCACTGTATGAAGTTATGATTTCTAATAACATAAGTTCACATTAAACAGTTGACAGCGCATTCATTACTTTGGCCGTTAGCTGTGATGTCAGCGGGATAATGCACAGCAAGTGGGTTATGGAAATAAGCACTTCAGTGCATTATTCCTTACATAGGCTGCACCAACGTATGAAATGTAGTGGAGCAGTACGACGCAAAAAGTATGAATACAAAAACAATCCGGTAAATACAGATATCATAATGTGAAGAAGGCAAAGAAGTTGCAAACGAAATAACCGCAATACAGACGCAAGTCAAGCGAACTCTGACTGAATGTGCACACATGAGTTTACCTTATGAGGAATATGGATGGAGAGGGAAGCAGGCAGCCAGGGGAGTAGTAAGCAGGCAGGTAAGCAGGCAGCCAGGGGAGTAGTAAGCAGGCAGGTAAGCAGGCAGCCAGGGGAGTAGTAAGCAGGCAGTAAGCAGGCAGCCAGGGGAGTAGTAAGCAGGCAGCCAGGGGAGTAGTAAGCAGGCAGGTAAGCAGGCAGCCAGGGGAGTAGTAAGCAGGCAGGTAAGCAGGCAGCCAGGGGAGTAGTAAGCAGGCAGGTAAGCAGGCAGGGGAGTAGTAAGCAGGCAGGTAAGCAGACAGCCAGGGGAGTAGTAAGCAGGCAGGTAAGCAGGCAGCCAGGGGAGTAGTAAGCAGGCAGGTAAGCAGGCAGCCAGGGGAGTAGTAAGCAGGCAGGTGAGTAGTAAGCAGGCAGGTAAGCAGGCAGGCAGGGGAGTAGTAAGCAGGCAGGTAAGCAGGCAGGCAGGCAGGTGAGTAGTAAGCAGGCAGGTAAGCAGGCAGCCAGGTGAGTAGTAAGCAGGCAGGTAAGCAGGCAGGGCAGGCAGGTGAGTAGTAAGCAGGCAGGTGAGTAGTAAGCAGGCAGGCAGGTGAGTAGTAAGCAGGCAGGTGAGTAGTAAGCAGGCAGGCAGGTGAGTAGTAAGCAGGCAGGTAAGCAGGCAGGCAGGGGAGTAAGCAGGCAGGCAGGTGAGTAGTAAGCAGGCAGGCAGGTGAGTAGTAAGCAGGTGAGCAGGTGAGTAGTAAGCAGGCAGGTAAGCAGGCAGGCAGGCAGGCAGGGGAGTAGTAAGCAGGCAGGTAAGCAGGCAGGCAGGCAGGTGAGTAGTAAGCAGGCAGGTAAGCAGGCAGCCAGGTGAGTAGTAAGCAGGCAGGTAAGCAGGCAGGGCAGGCAGGTGAGTAGTAAGCAGGCAGCTGAGTAGTAAGCAGGCAGGTGAGTAGTAAGCAGGCAGGCAGGTAAGCAGGCAGGTGAGTAGTAAGCAGGCAGGTAAGCAGGCAGGCAGGGGAGTAAGCAGGCAGGCAGGTGAGTAGTAAGC
>JAOPHQ010001478.1:107500-116902 GCA_030340625.1 Merluccius polli
ACCTCAAACTGATGACGCGCTCGTCTTGAGTCGATGGCGTTTCAAAGCGGCGCCTCTACAGCGCTGTTTACTTCTCATCGTGCTTTCTCTCTTCCACTCTCTCCTCCCACTCTCCCTGTTTCACCCTCTCTCCCTTTTCTTTATTTATCTCTCCTCTCTCCCCCTCTCATAACCTTGACCCCCCCTGCTCTCTATCATAATAATATGCTGAATTTATCATAATAATGTTATAATAATGTTATAATAATAATATGTTATAATAATATATTACCAGTACAATAACATGCTACCATGAACACGTGTTTTACATTCAGAAATACATTCTCTCTCTCTCTCTCTCTCTCTCTCTCTCTCTCTCTCTCTCTCTCTCTCTCTCTCTCTCTCTCTCTCTCTCTCTCTCTCTCTCTCTCTCTCTCTCCAGAGCGTCCTGAGGTGTCTCTCCTCCAGAGGAGCCCCTCCTCCCCAGTGGTGTGCCATGCTACAGGCTTCTACCCTGACAGGGTGGTGGTGTTCTGGAGGAGAGACGGCGAGGAGCTTTATGAGCATGTGGACCATGGGGAGGTCCTCCCCAACCCCGACGGGACCTTCCAGGTCAGCGTGGACCTGGACCTGGCGTCGGTCCCACGGGAGGACTGGCGGAGGTACGAGTGCGTGGTCCAGCTGAAAGGCATCGAGGACATCTCCACCCGACTGGACCCGGCCCTCGTCAGGACCAACTGGGGACGGGGTGGAGGTAGGAACACATGACTCACCACCTCCACCTGACCTCAGCACAACCACTGCTCTACCTGGACACACCTGAAGCTACGTGGTAAACTCACAGCTCTCAGGAAGCGCTCACTTCAGCGGACCACGTTGGATTGTGGGTAAATGAGTCGTACTGAGAGGACAAGGCTAGGATCAGTGTCAGCGGCGGGTCACATGACCCGGAGCGCCACAACGTTCTGAATAGTTGTGCATACGTTGTGTTGGTCATGTATGTAGCAGCGTGTGTCTACACACTGACCTGCAGATATGTGGTGAAGTGATGGAAGGACTGTCCAACACGTACTATTATCACACACCTCATTTTCTTTTCTTGATTTACCTGAAGGGAATGACATCACCACCATCATCATCATCATCATCGCTGTTCTCGCTGCTGCTGCTGCTGCTGTTGTTGGAGTCGTTGTGTACAAGAAGACGAACTGTGAGTGAATCACACTATCATCTGATTGGTGGACGTATAACATTAGGATATTTATCACTGTTACAACACTCATCATTTCTCTTGATCCTTAGGTTCAGCCAAGAGCCGACCAGCTGGTGAGTTAAATGTGTTTTTACTGCAGTCCTGCTCTTATGATTAACAACATTACAGCTCTGTTGATCTAGATACATGTAGCTCACTGGACTATACAGCTCTGTTGATCTAGATACATGGAGCTCACTGGACTATACAGCTCTGTTGATCTAGATACATGGAGCTCACTGGACTATACAGCTCTGTTGATCTAGATACATGGAGCTCACTGGACTATACAGCTCTGTTGATCTAGATACATGTAGCTCACTGGACTATACAGCTCTGTTGATCTAGATACATGGAGCTCACTGGACTATACAGCTCTGTTGATCTAGATACATGGAGCTCACTGGACTATACAGCTCTGTTGATCTAGATACATGGAGATCACTGGACTATACAGCTCTGTTGATCTAGATACATGTAGCTCACTGGACTATACAGCTCTGTTGATCTAGATACATGGAGCTCAGTCATGACTTCTCCTCCTCACGTTCTGCTACTTACCAGGTTGTCACAGCAGCTCTGGGAACAGTGAGGAACTGAATCCAGCTCCTGAGGCCGAACCTCTGAACACAGTCAGTATTTTGTGACATCACAACATTTAAAGGATGGGTAGGAGGGTGATAATATCTTTACAGTACATTACTGCTCTATATCATCACAGTCATGTATTTACAGTCATATATTAACAGTAATATATTTACAGTATATCATCACAGTAAAAGTAATATTTTAACAATACTTCATCATAGTAATATATTAACAGTAATATTTTAACAGGAAGTAACAGTAATATTTTAATAATACTTAATCACAGTAATATATTGACAGTACTTCATCACAGTGATATCTTGACTAGTGATAAATGTTTTAATCCTGACTTGTGCTTCCTTGCTGTTTAGGGTCAAAGTTGAATCATGGAGAGGCTTCTCACGTTCAGCTTTTCTAAACCAGCAGGGATTGCTGATCTTTTATAATCCTTACTAACAGGCTTGGGATTTCACCTGACTTCAGATGATATATTTGCTAAATTACATTAACATTCATACGTACTTTTATTTTGAAAGCAACCATTAATCCGTAAGAAAAGTGTAAATAGATTAAATTATTGTATACTTTAAATATATCACAGTAATAATTAACAGGAAAAGAACTCTTAATAATAATACTATTAAATGGTGACTTGGATCATTTCTATCTGGGATCGCTGTTCTTGTGATTGATTTGATGAACTCCTGACATCCTCCAATCTGTCGCTGCCCCTTGGAAACCATGGCAACACGATGTCGCCTGTGGCCATTTTGGTTCGCTTCCCGTAGCTTCACCTTATAACATTTTAATATATGTTATATTGTTTTATAATGTTTAAGATGTTTGAAATAATGTTTAAAGATTCTGAATCGAGATGTTGGACAGAGACTCTGGGAGCGTTTCAAACTGAGATTTAGTCAAGTTTTAATACAATAATGGATTAATTGAATGTGTTTTCTGGGAAATATATTATTTTACAGTTCTGCCAGCTAGAGAAATGCGTTACTGCATAGGCTACCTAAATCAAGCTAGGCTGGTTTAGCTTTTAATGGTCTTGGTTTTTTTATATATATATTACACTTTGTGATTTTTTGGAGTTGGATTATATATGAAAGTTTTCTTAATTATCCACATGTTTAAATCCCTGTTGTCTTGCTTTGGGTTATTCTGTCAATAAAATAAATTAAAAATGTTGTGCCAATATATATTTTCAGTAATCTTATTAGGTGGTTAGGTGAGGTCATTTCATTGAGTTCAGTTCATAGAGTTTAGAGATTAGGTTTATAAGTTAGCTTTATAAGTTGGGTTATAAATTAGGTTTAGAGGTTAGGTTTATAAGTTAGGTTTATAAGTTGGGTTTAGAGGTTAGGTTTATAAGTTGGGTTTAGACGTTAGGTTTATAAGTTGGGTTTATAAGTTACTTTTATAAGTTAGCTTTATAAGTTAGGTTGGTAGACCGGTCTTGGTCTTGAGACCACTTTTTGAAGGTCTGGGACAAAGCGGACTCTGGATTTTATTTCAAGACCGGTCCAGACCGCAACTGTACGGTGTACATTTTAGGACATCCTCAGGATCAGGCTTCAGCGTCAGACCTCAGATGAAAGGTACTGACGGTACCAGTCGAGCGCCGAACGCAGCCGGGGAAAGCACAAACACAAACCATTTTCTTCTCTTCTCTATGCACACGCACTGTTCGCACTTCTCACACCTTCTACTAGATTGCACACCTTCTGCTTCATGGACATCTCATGTGTTCGCCTCTTCCGACTCGTTACGTTGCACGGCGCTCGACTGGTCGTGACTGTTTTCCAAAGATGGCGCCCGCTTGTTTTCGTGAAGGCACTGGCTTTCTAAACTTTCTTTTTAATAAACTGTCTGTACGCTTACAATGTTCTCAATGCTTCGTTTTACATGTAGGGACCCTCAGTAATGTACCGTGGAAGTGTGGTGCGATCTTGAGCCTTGTTAGCGGTATAGAATTGCGATTTATTTTACATGTGTTATGATCATATGGTCTCATTTTTTCTGCCAGAGCTCTTTTTACATTGTATTCCTATGTAGCAGAGCGCTTTTAAACGCCTCTCTCTGCGCTTTTTTCTCCCGCACTGAGCATTAAAAAAAAGTTTTAAAAAGTTCAACTGTCAGAAAAAAAAGCGCCTGACATCAGGCGCTTTTTTGACAACTGACCAATCACAAGCGGAACATTGACACTTCGTCACGAAGGAAACTCCCAACTGTCAAAACAAGAAACAATGGCGGACAAATCACTCAGGAAAGTGCCGGTGGAGCGATTGATAGTTTTAATCACGGAACATGTCGAGATGTACGACATGTCTAATAGGCTCTACCACAACACCACAAAGAGTCCATACGGAAGCAGATTGGGTTGATCCTCCCGATCTGCCATTTTGTAGATGCGTAGTAGGCGAGTAACGTCGGGGTCTAGAGTGGGTTCGTTGCTAGGCGATAGAAAAAACTAGAGATGGGCATAGATTAATTTCTTTAATCTAGATTCATCTAATTGCAATCTTGGAATTAATCTAGGTTAATCTAGATTAAAGTGGCTCATTTGAATGCAGTCGAAGGCGTTCATAATATGTGTGTGCTACCTAAATAATGACGAATCAGTCTGATTCTTAGGGGGGGGGGGGGGGGGGGTGCTACCGAAGAGGGAGAGTTGCGCGATTGTTGACGGTGGGGGGGGGGGGGAATAGATTAACGGCGTTCATTTTTTTATCGCCGATAACAGTCTCGCGTTATCGCAGCACGGTAAGCCGATAACGGCCCATCGCTAGAAAAAACGCTCTCGGCGCTTTTTGGACTTTTTTGTTGAAAAAGCGGTCGGCTCAACTTTTCCCCATCACAAAAAACGCCAGGTGTGAACACGCCCTAACCCTGTAAAGCCCGATGAGTCCCTAGTCCGGCAGATTAAGTCCATATTTTAGGACAATCGTTCACTTTGAGATACAAGCACCAAATTCGGCATGAATAATGCCTAGACCCTACTTATTGAGAAAAGCCCGTTAGCCACCTGAAAATCCAACATGGCGGCCATTCTTCAAGATGGCTGCCACATCAAATGTACCAAAACCCTTTTTATTGTACAATGGTAATGGCTGGACATTTTTAAGTTATCTAGATTTGTCTACTCAAATTACAAAATCCAATGGTGCAAATAAAAATATACTTCAAGTCTAGTTTTCAAGATGGCGGCCATTTTTCGACTCAAATTCACAGTTTTGTGTCAAATTTTATCACACATGAAGTTTCAATTTTACAAATTATCTAAAAATCTTTTGATCCACATTAAAATGTTGTCATCAATCTCAAATTGTTGAAAAATGTCTTTGTAAGACAGTGATGTCATCACTGCTGTGAGACTCAGCATGGGGTTCAGTGCCAGCTAAGTAGAGTAGCCTACTTACCGTAGTTGTAGTCTACTAATTGTAGTACTCGCTTCAGTTCAATTATAGTAACTTAGTGTCCCAAATGCTATCTAATTAGCCCTTTATATGCACCAACTAGTAGTTTAGTTAGTTGTAGTATAGTTAGACAGCCGCACCTGAATTGACAGGATGTGCCAGCGCGGGAAAGCCGAGCCAAGGGTAATGGGCTTTAAAGGACAATTCCGGCGCAAAACTAACCTAGGGTTTAATTACACGTGTACCAAGTTTGGAGGTTTGCCGGGATTTGATTTCATGCTAATCAAATGTGACCACTGTTAGCGCAAACCACTAATTACCCCTTAATGCTGTCAACGTGACGTTGTACCTGTCTTACTTCATTGTCTCTTTGTGTCCAGACAATGTGGTGATTGTGACCAAAGAAGAAAATGTCCTTTGCAACAAACCCAACATTCTGGAAGGCTTAAGTCCTTGCAACCATGAAGAGGCTGATACCAGAATCTTCCTGCATGCCCTTCATGCAGTTGAGCAGCATAACAAGTCTGTGTTGATTAAGGCCTGTGACACAGATATCGTTACTATTGCAATAAGTGTTTTTGGGACTCTTCAGGGTGCAGGCTAAAGAGGAGCTGTGGATTGAATTCGGTCAAGGTCAGTCTGTCAGGTGGTTTCCAGTTCATGACACGGTGAGGAAACTTGGTCCTGAAAAATCCCATTCCATGCTTTTTTTCCATGCCTTCACTGGTTGTGATGTTGTGTCAGCCTTTCGTGGTAGAGGCAAACGGACTGCCTGGCAAACCTGGGAAGTATGTCCTGAAGTGTCTTGTGTCTTTAAGAAGCTCAGTTCAACAGCACTGCTGATGGAGTTGATGAAGCAAGGCTTGACCTGTTTGCTCGGAAGCAGAGGTCCTATGATGCCATTCCACCAACAAGGGCATCTCTTGCACAGCACATCAAGCGTGGAACTTATCAAGCCGCCTGTATCTGGGGCCAGTCAACTGTTTGTCAAATGTATATGGAGAGTCCTGCCAACTGGGGTTGGAGGAAAGAAGAGGACATTTGGCAGGTAGTGTGGATGACACTCCCACCAATTGCTGAGAGCTGTCAACAACTGACTAAATGTGGGTGTAAGATTGAATGTGGAACTGGAAGACAAATGCTACCGCTTTAGTCTTGAGTGTACTCAGTTGTGTGCCTGTGAATGTAATGATTAAATGCATTTGTTATCAGATGTGTGTGTGTGTGTGTGTGTGTGTCCCACTAGAGCCACCGGTCCCACTAGAGCCATTGGTCCCACTAGAGCCATTGGTCCCACTAGAGCCACTGGTCCCGCTAGAGCCACTGGTCCCGCTAGAGCCACTGGTCCCACTAGAGCCACTGTTCCCACTAGAGCCACTATTCCCACTAGAGCCACTATTTCCACTAGAGTCGCTATTTCTACTAGAGTCACTGGTCCCACTGGTCCCACTAGAGTCACTGGTCCCACTAGAGCCACTGGTCCCACTACAGCCACTGGTCCCACTAGAGCCACTGGTCCCACTAGTCCCACTGGTCCCACTAGAGCCACTAGTCCCACTAGAGCCACTGGTCCCCACTAGAGCCACTAGTCCCACTAGAACCACTGGTCCCACTGGTCCCACTAGAGCCACTAGACTAGAGCCACTAGTCCCACTAGAGCCACTGGTCCCACTGGTCCCACTAGAGCCACTGGTCCCACTAGAGCCACTAGTCCCACTAGAGCCACTCGTCCCACCAGTCCCACTAGAGCCACTGGTCCCACTAGTCCCACTAGAGTCACTGGTCCCACTAGAGTAACTGGTCCCACTAGTCCCACTGGTCCCACTAGAGCCACTGGTCCCACTAGAGCCACTGGTCCCACTAGAGCCACCGGTCCCACTAGTCCCACTAGAGCCACCGGTCCCACTAGTCCCACTAGAGCCACTGGTCCCACTAGAGCCACTGGTCCCACTAGTCCCACTAGAGCCACTAGTCCCACTAGTCGCAATAGTCCCACTGGTCCCACTAGAGCCACTAGTCCCACTGGTCCCACTAGAGCCACTGGTCTCACTAGTCCCACTGGTCCCACTAGAGCCACTAGTCCCACTGGTCCCACTAGTCCCACTGGTCCCACTAGAGCCACTAGTCCCACTGGTCCCACTGCCACTGGTCCCACTAGAACCACTGGTCCCACTGGTCCCACTAGAGCCACTAGTCCCACTAGAGCCACTGGTCCCACTAGAACCACTGGTCCCACTGGTCCCACTAGAGCCACTGGTCCCACTAGTCCCACTGGTCCCACTAGAGCCACTGGTCCCACTCGAACCACTGGTCCCACTAGTCCCACTGGTCCCACTAGTCCCACTAGTCCCACTGGTCCCACTAGTCCCACTGGTCCCACTGGTCCCACTAGTCCCACT
This sequence comes from Merluccius polli, assembly GCA_030340625.1. Lineage (NCBI taxonomy): Eukaryota > Metazoa > Chordata > Actinopteri > Gadiformes > Merlucciidae > Merluccius > Merluccius polli. The sequence goes on from JAOPHQ010001478.1 coordinate 115,141, forward strand.
GGTCCCACTAGAGCCACTAGTCCCACTGGTCCCACTAGAGCCACTGGTCCCACTGGTCCCACTAGAGCCACTAGTCCCACTGGTCCCACTGGTCCCACTAGAGCCACTGATCCCACTAGAACCACTGGTCCCACTAGAGCCACTGGTCCCACTAGAACCACTGGTCCCACTAGAACCACTGGTCCCACTGGTCCCACTAGAGCCACTAGTCCCACTAGAGCCACTGGTCCCACTAGAACCACTGGTCCCACTAGAGCCACTGGTCCCACTAGAACCACTGGTCCCACTAGTTCCACTAGTCCCACTGGTCCCACTAGTCCCACTGGTCCCACTAGTCCCACTAGAGCCACTGGTCCCACTAGTCCCACTGGTCCCACTAGTTCCACTAGTCCCACTGGTCCCACTAGTCCCACTGGTCCCACTAGAGCCACTGGTCCCACTAGTCCCACTGGTCCCACTAGTCCCACTGGTCCCACTAGTCCCACTGGTCCCACTAGTCCCACTAGAGCCACTGGTCCCACTAGTCCCACTGGTCCCACTAGTCCCACTAGAACCACTGGTCCCACTGGTCCCACTAGAGCCACTAGACTAGAGCCACTAGTCCCACTAGAGCCACTGGTCCCACTGGTCCCACTAGAGCCACTGGTCCCACTAGAGCCACTAGTCCCACTAGAGCCACTCGTCCCACTAGAGCCACTAGAGCCACTGGTCCCACTAGTCCCACTAGAGTCACTGGTCCCACTAGAGTAACTGGTCCCACTAGTCCCACTGGTCCCACTAGAGCCACTGGTCCCACTAGAGCCACTGGTCCCACTAGAGCCACCGGTCCCACTAGTCCCACTAGAGCCACCGGTCCCACTAGTCCCACTAGAGCCACTGGTCCCACTAGAGCCACTGGTCCCACTAGTCCCACTAGAGCCACTAGTCCCACTAGTCGCAATAGTCCCACTGGTCCCACTAGAGCCACTAGTCCCACTGGTCCCACTAGAGCCACTGGTCTCACTAGTCCCACTGGTCCCACTAGAGCCACTAGTCCCACTGGTCCCACTAGTCCCACTGGTCCCACTAGAGCCACTAGTCCCACTGGTCCCACTGCCACTGGTCCCACTAGAACCACTGGTCCCACTGGTCCCACTAGAGCCACTAGTCCCACTAGAGCCACTGGTCCCACTAGAACCACTGGTCCCACTGGTCCCACTAGAGCCACTGGTCCCACTAGTCCCACTGGTCCCACTAGAGCCACTGGTCCCACTGGTCCCACTAGTCCCACTGGTCCCACTAGTCCCACTAGTCCCACTGGTCCCACTAGTCCCACTGGTCCCACTGGTCCCACTAGTCCCACTGGTCCCACTAGAGCCACTAGTCCCACTGGTCCCACTAGAGCCACTGGTCCCACTGGTCCCACTAGAGCCACTAGTCCCACTGGTCCCACTGGTCCCACTAGAGCCACTGATCCCACTAGAACCACTGGTCCCACTAGAGCCACTGGTCCCACTAGAACCACTGGTCCCACTAGAACCACTGGTCCCACTGGTCCCACTAGAGCCACTAGTCCCACTAGAGCCACTGGTCCCACTAGAACCACTGGTCCCACTAGAGCCACTGGTCCCACTAGAACCACTGGTCCCACTAGTTCCACTAGTCCCCACTGGTCCCACTAGTCCCACTGGTCCCACTAGTCCCACTAGAGCCACTGGTCCCACTAGTCCCACTGGTCCCACTAGTTCCACTAGTCCCACTGGTCCCACTAGTCCCACTGGTC
>JAOPHQ010001479.1:0-52500 GCA_030340625.1 Merluccius polli
CCCCCCCCCCCCCCCCCCCCCCCCCCCCCCCCCCCCCCCGCCTCCCCAGACCCCACCATCCCACTCCACTGTCAGCATACCTGATTAAAGTCCCTTAAGAGGGTGAGTTTGAAGCCGTTCTGGAAAATGTGACGTCAGTGATGTCAGGTGTTTTTTTTTTTCTTAAGCTTCGCTCGCGTTCACTGATTTTGGCATAAAAGTAGGCGTGGCGTGGTCATGGCGTACTCCCTACACGTCGCAGGAACAACAAGTTTCGAGCGCTGCACACAACACACCGAGATTCAGAAAACTTCTGTGTCTCTCTCTCTCTCTCTCTCTCTCCTCATCTCTTTCTGTATCTCCCTCTCTCACGCACGCACACACAGTTAATGGTGGAGAAGCAAGGACATGAGGAGCCGGAGACTGCCATGCAGATGTGTGAGGGGTGTGAGGACACCGCCGATCCACTAATCAGCTGTTGCCCCGACAACAACAACAAGCCCCTCCGTTAATGCAGTTACCACCGTTACCACCGGCTCCTCTAACAAAGACTGAGAAAAGAAATTATAATGGTCCCAATACTTGTTAGACACATGCATACACACACACACACACACACACACACACACACATAACCTCTCTGGTACTGGCAGGTTTGAACCCAAAAGCGTGACAAGGAGACAGATTACATTGCAATGAAAGTTCAGTTTTCTTTGTACACAGGCAAGGGCAAAACCGGGAGATCAGTCACTCAAATCCAACAAGGAGCAGGCAGGGCCAGAAAACAGCAGGGATGAAACAGGCAGGTGCGGGGGGGGGGGGGGGGGGGGACTGGTAGAGCGGCTAATGAGGGAAAGAGGAGCAGGTGAGGAGATGGGTGGGGAAAACCAGGTGAAGGGAATGAGGTGATTGCATAGGAAGAGGGAGTAGCCGGATCTGTAATGACAGGAGAGTAAGTGACACGGCGTGAGAAACGAAAACACACAATGCAAGCCTTAGTGCTCAATTTGGATGTATTGCTCGGTTTGGCTGTTGACATTATTTTTTAAACTGTGGCCAACATCAGATTGTAGTGTGAACTGTCCACAGGCCTGAACTGACCTGCATGCGCAAAAGAACAATAACAAAGAAGATGGAGGCCACTGAAGTCAGCGTTCAGGGTTTCATTTATAAGTCGATGTGCTTGTGACAGCCAGCGAATTCGTGAGCAGATGGTAATGAGCACGAGGATGAGGAGCGAGAGAGACACATTTTGATTATTGCTTTTTGTGGAGCAATGGCTGCTACTTTTGTACGGAGGTGTGTGTGTGTGTGTGTGGATAGGGAGTCGGGTCTGACGCCTCACCGCCCCTCCGCTGACCACCTGCACCGCAGCTGTCGTCCATGTTTGTATTCACCGAGTGACTCCCGCCAGCACTGAATTGTGACGAATGTCGGATCGAGAGTGAGGTAAGAGTCTCATGGATATGACTGTTCAGACCCAAATCTCAATTGAAAAGATCAGACTCCATGTGATTTGTGCTGTTCACACTGTTGCTCTCACGCTGTGAAAAAACAGATGAGTCTCATATGAGCAAAAAAAAATTGGGCCACTTTTGCCTGCAGTCTCAATATATATATATATATATATATATATATATATATATATATATATATATATATATATATATATATATATATATATACACACACACATACATACATACATACATACATACATACATACATACATACATACATACATACATACATACATACATACATACATACATGCATGCACACAGTGTATTAAAGGGGACCGGCTGTAATTTTGTAATTGTGTGTGTGTGTGTGTGTGTGTGTGTGTGTGTGTGTGTTTGTGCGCGCACAGTGCCCTCCTTTCAGGACAAGGTCTCCCCCTAAGGTTGACATATGGTATGGAGCACTATAGGAACACAGGGAACAGCCTGTCCCTCCCTACATGAGTGTGCCTGTTAGGTGTATGTTATTTTTGCCTAGCATATTTTATCTTTCTAGTATATTATGTCCTAAATAGGTAGTTTCCAGTGATTTCATAAGAATTTTAGTGCCCAGTCTGACACTGGGACAGTAACAGTATTTGCATCTGACGATAAAAGAGAAGTAAAGTATAAACTTATAGACACACACATAGTAAACATGCATTCATGCCCACACACACACACACATGTAGGATTAGTTCAAGTAAACACACATATACACATAGTGTGGTGACCTCATTGGCCTCTGGTGAACTCTTAAGCAGTCAGATAATTCAAAAGAAGTATGCTGTTTGGTCTCTAATCGTTAGATTAGTGAAGACCAGTGGGATCTCCCATGGAGACGGGGAAATCAGTTCAAAATAAATCACGCCCACCTTGCTTTTCTGACTCATCACGCACAATGTACGCATGGACGTCATCTGCAGAGATTACGGCAAGTTACCAAATCTTGAAGGTTGCAAGAAGTGCCAAAAAAAAACGTTTGGCGAGGCAAGCGTTTATTTGTTTTCCCTGCAGTCACGTCATTTTTGTTCTTACGACCTCGCCAAACTTTGTTTCCGCATGAAGTCTGCAAGAGAGTAGCTGGATCTGAAGTGACAGGAGAGTTAGTGACGTGGCATGAGAAACAAAGATGAAGAAAACTGATGAAAATAGCGGCTACGTTCACACTGCAAGCCTTAGTGCTCAATTCGGATATAACAAACTTGTTTTAGCTATCCTGGTTAAAAAATTAAAAAAAAACGACTTTTTATCAATTGTTATTCCAGTAACGGGAGTCCACGTATTGGTAGGAGAGAGACGCGGCCTGTTGGGTACAGCGGTGTTACAGCGCTACTGTTGGACAACTCAGCTGAGCAGCAAACTGAGGACCATAGGAAACGTCTGTGCAGCTGCCCCCCCGAATCTGGAGCTCCCTTCTGAACCACCCAAGGCCATTCAAACCCGCTCTGCATTCAAGACTGGACTCAAAACCCACCTTTACTGTTGTGCTTTCAATCTGGCCTAACCCCCCCTCCCTCCCCCTATATATATATATATATATATATATATATATATATATATGTCTATCATTTTTCTTATGTTTTTTCTTTTTGCCTCCTAGTTTACCATTGTAAAGCATCTTTGAGATAGGCTACTTAATGAAAAAAGCACTCTATGAGTCCAATTTGTTATTATAAATGAGCGCTCAGCCCGCCGCGGACACAAGGAGATAATGTTTTAGCGGACACATGATCCAAGGAACCCTCATTTGCAAACATACCTGTCCTTAAATTCCCTGCTCCCTCGCCACGGGTTGCCATGGAAACCAGAGAAAGCAGCGCTGTGTGTGTGTGTGTGTGTGTGTGTGTTTGTAAAGAAGTAAGTAAGAACATTTTATTTGCACAGCTTTTCAAAACAGCAGTTACAAAGTGCTTCACAGTTGATAAAATGCATAATAACACACAGCATGATAACGGCAGAGAAGTACAATTTACAAAACGGGCACTCGCAATATAACAAAAAAAAATGAGATGAAGACAAATAAAACCAATTTCTAAAAATCAAATGTATAAAACCGAAACTGACACTCAACAATATAGGTGATTTAACAAACAAGACAAGATTAAGAGACAAATAAAACTGATAGGATTTGCAAGGCAACAAACGTATGAAAGCAGCAGCCTATACAAGTGGGTTTTTAAAATAATTGTACAATGTGCTACTGACTCAGCTGAGCTGATAGTGAGGTGGAGGAACGAAAGCATGATCCCCCTTTGTTATGACTGGAGCGTGGGACACATTTGGGGTTGAACATTGGGTTAGGAGTTCAGAAATATACATTCAAATGGCTTTGAATGTGAGAGGGAGGATCTTGAACTGAATTCTGAAGCATACAGGAAGCCGATGTAAGTGGGCCAGAATGGGGGTGATATGCTCAATTCGTTTAGCGTTTGTCAAAAGCCAGGCTGCTGCGTTCTGAACCAATTGAAGTCAAGCAATAGCAGACCCGCTTAAACAGGAGAAAGGGAGTTACAGTTATCCAGGCTGGAAGAGATAAAAGCATGGATTATTTGCTCTACAATGCTTTGGCAATGCTGGGCTGACTTTGGCAATATTTGTGAGTTGCAAAAAACAGGACTGAACCAATTTCTTAATGTGATGGTCAAAATTCTGATTTTGATCAAACACAACGCCAAGATTTCTTGCCGATGGTATTACATTCCCTGCTAAGTGCCTGAGTTATGAACTAATACTCTGGGCCAATGTATCTAGATTTTTCTGCTCGTCAGGTTTGAATGATACATAAAGCTGGGTGTCATCCGCATAACCATGGTAGGCAATAGTCTTGAACTGACGAATAATAAGACCACAGGGGAGCTGAACAAAATACGACCTAGGATTGAACCTTATAGGACCACACATGACATACTGTATAAGCCGATGATGAGGCGAAATCATCAATAGTCACATTGAAAGATCTCTCTGAAAGGTAAGAGGAAAACCAACTAAGGGCAGTTCCACGTATGCCGACCCAGTACTTAAATCTATCCAGCAAGATGGTGTGATCAATAGTGTCGAAAGCAGCACACAAGTCTAACAATACTAATATTAGAATGATGACCAGATTCATAAGCATGTCGTTAGTGACTTTAAGTAAAGCAGTTTTGGTACTATGCAACCGACGAAAACCAGATTGAAATGAGTGGAGAAAGTCATTAGCTTCTCATGTTGAGTTGTTTAGCAACAGCCTTCTCAATGATTTTTGAGACAAAGGGTAGTTTAGAGCTCACTGTAGTTATGCGGGAGCATTGGATCGAGGTCAGGTTTCTTTAAAAGGGGCTGAATACAGGTGTGTTTGAAATAGTCTGGGAACAAACCGGAGGACAGAGACTCATTTACAATAGAGAAGACATTGGGCAATGACTTGTAATACCTCTTTGAACACTCTGGGGGGTAGAGTGTCAAGGACAAAGGAGGATACATTCACTCAACAATGTGAGGGAGGACATCTGGAGAAGTTGTACATGTGGTAGGGGGCGTCATAGAGGCGTTGGTACCCTTAACTGTCTCAACAAAATAAGTTAAGAACTTATGACACTCTTCAGCAGAGGAGGCTGATACAGCTGAAGTTGCAGGGTTTACAGGTCACACAAAAGGTGCTAAACAGACCTCCAGAATGACACTTTTTTGCAGCTATAAGGTTTGTAAAATACTAATTTTTAAGTCTTTCGTTTGCGATTAATAAATGATATGACGACTAACTATTTCATATGGAGGAGGTGGACTTGTAGGTTAGTTTTTTTCCACCTTTGTTCTGCTCTTCTACATTGTCTTTTCAGTTGGCGTGTATCTTCACTTACCCAAGGGGATGGGTTTGACTGGCACCTTGACCTTGCCCTAATAGGAGCAATGTAATCTAAAACTGATGAACATGAAACACTGAATTGATTAACCAAATCATTTACATCATGAAATTGAGTTAAGCTGCTACACTGAGTAGAAAAAAACAGAGGAGAAATAATCAGCAAGATCTCTCATTAAGGATTCGAGAGTGAACTGTTCATTTTAGGGACGGAGCAGCTACTTGAAAGGCAATATCAAATAAGATCATAGACAAAATATTTCAAGGTGAGGGAGTTAACAGATAGCCCCAAAGGTAAATAAAGAGTTTGGTCTTGTTCATGTGTGGGATGTGATACATGCTGTTTTAGGTTAAAATAATAACAAATACTTTTGCCTCAAAATTCAGAGGCAAAACTATTTGTGATGTCGTCCAGTGAGTCTGGGGGAATAAAATAACCTTTAATTGGGGGGACAAAGCTCAGTAAAATAACTGATGCCACCGGGCGTGAGCCAGGTCTCTTTTAAAAATAGAAAATTCAAATTATAGGTTGTGATAAAATCGTTTAAAACAAAGGTCTTATTTGCTTCAGCTCTTGCATTAATGAGCTAAATTAACAGGCATAGTAAGACTCATAGGTTGAGGAGGCGCTGTGATTGGCTGGAGATAACGGCACTGATCGTTCTGATTAACCATACGGTGCGAGTTATTAACAGAGGTTCTCACAGTTGTGAAAACCGGTGTAGTGAAAACTGTGGTTTGAAAGGGGTGGGATAGGGGATTGCTATCTGGAGGAGGGTGTGTATAACTATTTTGTCCTATCCTCCCTACTGGTCAGGGGGCTTGCAAACTTTAAGCGATGTTTGTAGTAAACAGTATTGTTTCCTTGTGGTTATGATGGAGATTATCCAACCTGTAGAGATCCTCCCTAGTCAAGAAATAGTCAAAGTGGTTCATAAAACCAAGACCAGCAGCTACACAGAAATTGAGAAGCCAATAATGCATGCTGACAATGCGGCTAAAGTGTGATTCAAAGTCCCTCTGTAATTTAACAGACTGTTTGAGCTTAGTATTGTTCATCAAAACGTGTACAATAATAATGGGGTCGATGAGAGCGGGGGCAAGTTCAACCATGTCCAAGACTTTTGCACAAGGTAAACAGTTGGTGATTCCATTTGGGACTTCAACAAATCTAATTATGGATTCCCCAACCAGGAGGACCACAGGCTCTCCATCTCCACAGCCACCGCTGTAGATGGAGAGATTGGCCAGACCGAAGTGGGGGGTCGTACTGACCGTGACAAAATCTGTGTTGCCGTAGTGACCGCAGGTGCGTCCGTACATAGTGCAGGTGCAGTGCAGGTGCCGTGCAAATGCCGTGGCACCGCTCTGGGATTATGTGCAGGCCATTGCATGGTGGGGGCCGCGCTGTCAGATGGCGCTAACTCCTCTAGCAGTGTAAAAAAAGTTGCAGAGCGTCCTCATCCACATCTGTGTTTGGGTCGAAGAGAGGGAGAGAACCCCTTCTCCTCTTTCCTTTCACCACCGGGGCCCAAGCGAAGGCGACCCCGTGAGCCGAGGCTGGGTTCGGGAGGCTCCAAAGCAGCTAGCCGCTCTTGCAGCTTAGTATTTCGCTGGAGAAGGTCGTTGATGAGGTTTTAATGGATAAAAGTTCAGACGTAATGCCACGGAGATCTCTGCAGTGGACTCCATCTTTGTCCACCCGGTCCCTCAAGTGGTCACACCACGACCGGGTGGGTTCCTTAAACCCGAGAGCTAAAGTTTTTAGTTTGGTTTAGTTTGATTAGCTCCATGTTGTGTGTCTGAGTGTGCATGGGTGTCTCTGAGAAAAGATAAAAAAGAGAGGGACAGAGAGCAAGAGAATGAAAGAGTAAGAGGGGAAAGACGAGATAAGAAAGTGCATTATCGAATACTCTTGGTTACTTTGGTACTACATTAGTTTCAAGCAATATGTGCTTGTCTGTAGTTGCTTGAAATGCATTTGATGAGCATAAAAAGAATCACCTTTGTGACTGTGTTTTATATTTTCCGTTTCCGAGACGTTGCTCATCGACCGGCACGTTTCAGACGACGTATTTACAAGCGACAGACAGAGGTTGCAGTGCATTTTTAATGAAGGCACTGTTTGAAATTTTTAACAAGCCTAAATTGATTCATGACTTTTTAATAGGGCTCGCGGTGAGAAGCTTCCAGAATCACTGCAGAATATTTCTCGGCGCGGCGAGCAAACATCCATACATCCATACAGGGAGCATGACACCGACAAATCTCAAGCCATTTCTGTCCCACTCCATATTGCTTTTGGGAGGGGGCTTATTGGTCTATTTAGGTAAAAATATCCGGATAAACTACCGGGATAAACTTTATTTACTCCTTTATGATGCAGGGCGCGGGCCAAAGTTGTGTTTATTGACCCGGTATCTGGGGCACCTGCCTCCCTCATCAGGACGACTCGCTTCGTCACGCCAACACCTTTAAACCATTCACATTCCGGCCTCTCCCAATGGACCAATAACATTCATCTGGAATTTGACTCAGACAGAGAAACAGTTCAGCAATATACCTCAAAGCAACCAGGCTGTGGTCAGGGGCCACTGGCCCCCTGGACCCCCTAGTTCCGGCGGCCCCTGGCTGTGGTCTGTTTACCCTGTATGGAGCTGAGAGACACATGGTGAAGAGGAGCATCGTCAACGCAGCTCAAGTGGGTTCTTAACCATGTAAAAAGGCAGGGAAATCTATTATTATTGCTGGTTAGGTGAGGCTAATATCCAAAGCAACGTACAGTATGTGATTTCAGATACAGGTAATTATGGCTCCCAGAGTTGGCCTGGCAGTCATCTCGGATCGAACCTGGAACCCACAATTTTTCTGCTGCAGGTTGAGCCACACCTGAGCGAACTTTGCAATCCTTGCTCCCCCCCCGCTGCCCAGATCTACAAAAATCCTCACAGGCATTGTTCAACCAACACACGATGTGTCAATCAAACGGTAGTTTGTATCTGTACACCCAGCTTCCACAGCAGTCAGTCAGTTCTTCCCACCCAACATGAGCTACAGGTTGTTCAGCAATGCAGATGCGTATTGGTCGGACAGCTTCTGTTTTACATGATAGGAAGCTGTCTCCGTCCAGGCGCATGGAGGCAGTAAACCGGACGGATACGTCAGGTGGAGGCTATTACTGTTACTGACACGCCCAACACTTCATTTATATTGCAGGTGTAAAGCAGCCTCCGCTCTTCAGCTAAAGGTCTCCTCCTGAAGCCCCTCAGGGACGTGACACGCCCCAGCCTGCAATTATTTATGAAGGAAGACGGCGGGGCTTACCAAATTTGCGATTCCTTCATTGTTTTAGGACGTGGCTGTCCTAAACTATGGATCATTATAGATTGTGCCCTGGGTTTATATTTGGAGGATATAATGTTGGAGAGAGACACGGCAAAGTCTCGCTTTGATTGTCAATTAAGTGTTCGCCTTAAGAAACAAACAACAAAGACCTCCGTTGTGCCTAAGCAGATCTGGTGAGAAGGAAAGTGTTAGTGACGAGATACAGATGACAGGAAGAAGTTGGCTTCCATCAAACCAACACGATAGGAGTTTAAGTGTCATTCCATTAGTCCAGGAGAGACAGGATCATAGGAAAGAAATAGGTGAGATCACATATCTCTCGTTTCAATCCCGTCGTGTTCGTATATCGCTCTCCTCTGACCTCACTCAGTTCTGAGCTTTTCCCCGTCTCATTCTTTATCAAACTCTCTTTATTTCTCCATGTCGTTCGTCTCTTTCCTCCCTACCTTAGCAAAGCCTACGCATCTAGATCGAACAGGATCGGACCAAACCCAGAAGGAAAACAACTAAATGAAAAAAAAAAGTGAAAGGAGAGTCAACTTTAGGAGAGCCACACACACACACACATCAGTCAGCGCTGGTAGACATTTGTTTCCCTTTCATCTTTAGTGATTCATCAGCACCTCCTGCTCTTCACGTTTATGTGTCTCTCTTCACCAGGGGTCAAGACGTGGAGAACGGAGAGCCGGAGTAACCTGCCATTGAGGCAGGTTACTCCGGCATCTCTGGCATCTCCGCCCGCAACAACAACAACAACAACAACAACAACAGGTGTCCCTTGCCTACACAACGGACATACTGTCCACACACGAGTGAGCCCTGTGCACTACCGGCCATTGGTCACAGCCAAAGGAAGGCCGTCGTTTCTTTTGTGTGCGGTCGCCTGTCTCTTTTCGTCCACGGCGCTTTCTTTTGAACTTTCCTTTTTAAAGTTAAAAAAGCTGTTTGTCAAGTCATAAGATTTTCATCTGAGCGCAGTTAGAAGATGTGTTTTCGAAAGAAGAAAAAAAAAAGGGGGGGTTGGCGTATAGGGTGGGCCTCCAGACACTGCCTCCTATTGGCTGAAGAAATATATGAAGGAGAATGCTGTATTGTGAAGTTTGAGAGGATTGCTATCACTTCCCAGAAAAGTAGTCAAGTCATAAAGTGTCCATCTGTCTGACTGCTGGCCACGTTTACAAAGGGATTCGCAAAATATGCACACACACACACACACACACACATATAAACACAGACAAGCTCAAACAAACACACGTGCAGCACGCACACACACCCCAGACACACACACACAAATTAACTCACACGTGTTCAAATACATACACACAAACCGTGTGCAAAACAAATCAGCGCCACGCACAAGAACACATCTGCCTTGCACTTACACACCTCGCCTGAAACAAAAGTACATGCATTCCAACGGTCACAAAAACAGACGGTCAGACTGGAAAAACAAGTGGTCAACACAAACACTGCCCAGAAACAACAGATGCACTCAAAGCCTATAAACATCAAGAGACCCGTTCCTGCCCTGTGTCGCTTCTTCCAAGCTCTCTAACTTCAAAACTCACTCTGGTGTTGACACTCGCTTGTCATCGCATCGGTAATCTGCCGAGGAAAAAAAACACAACGCCGCTTTTTTTCCCCTCCAGAACACTTGAGGGCCCTCACGCCATCTTCACCTTCGTCTCCTTTCCTCTTTCCCTCCTCTTGGCTGTTTTTACTCCCCCTTTGATGTCAACACAACGCAACGCAGCGTTGCCACACTTCTCGCATTCGCCCGGCTCACATGACACAATCAAGAGAATATTTCACAAATCCAGTGAGTCCGTGTCACTCAGCGTCGCTCTCTTCCTGCAGAAGGAGCGTCGGGGATGAGAGAGCGAGAGAGCGAGAGAGAGAGAGAAGGCCAAACATGGCCAAGCTGTTCCATTATTTCCCCGAAATCCTGCCCGCCGTCGTCGTCTTTGATATCAGATCTTCCCGTAAGTCGGCATTGGCAGCGGCTAAATCTATCGACGTAGAAAGAAAGAGATTGGCACCGCGTGAGAGAAAGTGAGAGGAGTCGCGGCTTGGCAGCACCGCTAGCAGTAAGGCCTCGCCTGCGCAATGGCTCACCGCTGACGCCGTTGGCCTGTCGGAGGTTGCAGGTGCGGTGCCCAGAGCCTGTCAGAGATTGAACGATGTCTTGGCGTATATGTTTTAAGTATAGCAGGCGGGGAAATAAGTAGAACAGTGTCGCAATGCATTGACAATGACAAGAGAGAGAGAGAGAGAGAGAGAGAGAGAGAGAGTGAGTAAGATAACTGATGTTATGAAGGACAATTCCGGTCAGGGTGATCCGACCTTCGCAGCCGTCTCTCCTGGCTTCACTTAAACAACCGATTCTGCCTAAGAGCATTTAGCTTGAACGCACCTGCCATGACTGTAAACTATAGCGACATAGCACTTAAGTCTTCGTGATGAGACTCACTGTTATGTTGTCCACGAACGCTCTGCAGTAGAATCGGTTAAAACAAAGTCATCTTGCCAAATGATATTGGTAACGGATGTTTTAGTGAAAGCCAGGAGAGACGGTTACGATGGTTTGATCGCCCAGAAACCGGTCGTGTCTCGTTTTAAGCGAGGTGTGTCAGCGTTGGTTAGTTAGTGTTTTCGACGTGCGCAAAACACTGCAAGTGATGCGAATGTATCCGCACGCGCGTGCACACTCACGCCGCGCATGCCTGCCGGGTTGCATGCGGGAGATAATGAGGCGAGTGGTATGAGAGACAGTAAATTATATTTTTGCGATGGGTTGAATACCGAGATGGAGGACTGGAGGGGAGGAGCGGGGTGGGGGGGGGGGAGGCCGCAGAGACAGCTGTCAGTAGCTCAGTACTCACGACACACACACACACACACACACACACACACATACACACACACACTCACACTCCGTCGATACCGGTCGATACTCACAAGACAAACCGCTCTGTCCTAACAGAAAACCGCTATGTCCTAACAGATAGTCTTCCTTCATGCAAACACACGCATGCATACGCACACACGCACAAGTGAACACACACACACACACACACACACACTCTCTCTCTCTCTCTCTCTCTCTCTCTCTCGCTCTCTCTCTCTCTCTTTCTCTCTCTCTCAAACAAACATACATATATACACAAACACTCTCTATCACACACGACCATAAACACACACAAACACACACACACACGCACACACACACACACAAACACAGACTACAACCCACTGAAACCACATATCAAGCCCACACTCTTCACACCAAACTTCTTGTCTCTTTGTCATCGATTCCGGTGACTAAGTCGCATGCCTGTGTGTCCCACAGCTGTTTCATCCATGGACTGGATACACACACGATACATGTATGCACGTGTGTACACATCACTCACACTCACACACACACACACACACGCATGCACCCACACACACACACACACACACACACACACTGCAGTGCACCTGCTGACGAGCTCAGGATATGTTTATTTTTCTCATGTTGAAAGACTTCTTTGGCACCCTCAACACCACCACCTCACCCCCACCTCACCCACACCACACCCCCACCTCACCCCCACCACACACACACCTCACCCCCACCACACACCCTCCACCCGCACCACCCCAGTCGGCTGGCCGTGTGGACGGTCCAAGGTTCTTCAGCTCCAAACTATGTGCAAAACATCCGCACATGTGCACGTGTGTGTGTGTGTGTGTGTGTGTGTTCGTGTGTGCGTGTGTGTGTGCGCACGCCTCACCACTCGCCGCTTGCCGGAGTCTGTGCTGAATTACCAGCAGGGCCTCGGTACAAGATCACTTTGTGTTTCTATTTAAACCGAGATTAGGAATGTGAGGGTGGCTTTGAGGACATTGCACACGCACACGCACACGCACACGCATGAAAAATGAAAGCAAAACAAAATACCAGTGGATGAACCGCTGCACACAGACTCAGCAGAGGTTATGTTTTGGTTTAAAGCATGTCGTGACTGCTGTGTTGAGTTCAGTGCTGGTGGTTAGGGTTCATTCCAAATGATTCAAAAGTATTGAATCACCTGTTGGCCGTCTTAACAAGTGTCTCTAACAAGTTTTACTATGAATAATAAACATGAATACACACACACACACACACACCAGCAGGTCATCCATATGGTCAGCCATTCCACAATGTATGTTTTTGAACGTTGTACTGAAAAGACTGTGGATTTGATATATTGAGTGTGAGAGACAGCATGAGAGAGAGATCAAGAGAGAAAGGAGGGGAAAGAGAGAGAGAGAGAGAGAGAGAAAGAAAGAAAGAAAGAAGGGAAAAGAGAGAGCGCAAGTGTGTGCATTTCTTCAAGTAGACGGCTGCAATGCAAAGAGCTGAAGGTGTGTTTCACTTTAGCGGCTGGATGACAATGTGCATGAGGCCCTGGTCGTCTGCACAAAACGCTACTGCTGAACTTTTGAACCAGCGGCGTGGATTAACAACTGACCTGGAAGTGGCAGTCTCAGAGAAACCATAATTAAGGTTGATTAAGGAACGTTCCTGGGGTCTGTGTGTGCATGCTAAGTGTGCTGGGGGGAGACTGGCGGGGTGGGGGGAGAGGCTGTCTCAGAAGAAACGGGCAATTTAGAAAACCAAGAGGCTGGTTGGTTGAGGCTTATCACGAGTGCTTCCCTGGAATGGGAACATGTAACCATGTCAACCTTTGGCAGACAATTAATGAAACTCACACGATGCACACGTGTGCACACTGCACAAACACATGTACACGCACACACACACACACACACACACACACACACACACACACACACACACACACAGGTAACACAATAATTGTCTCTCTCAAACACATGCACATGACATGCAGCCCTGACATGCACCCCCTGCCCCCATGACACACACACACTGTCTCTCTGTCTCTCTGTCTCTCTGTCTTTCTCTCTCTCTCTCTCTCTAGTCTCGTCTAGCCAGACCTATCTCCCCACTTGGTTTTAGCGCTGGTCTGGCTCTACTCACTATCATTCTGGCATAGGCGTAAAAAAAAACGTCTTTGTCTTGTTTGTATTTGTTTAACCAATCACAATCGTCTTGGGCGGCGCCAAGCCCAGGACGCAGCGACTGTGGCAGATGGCTAAAAGGGGGAGGAGTATAAGGTATAAGCCCCGCCCAGAGCCTGCCATTGGGCGACTCCTACAGTCGCTCCCAATGGCCGTCGCCTTGGGCGGGGTTACGCCAACAACCTACATCCGTTAAACCAGACTAAATCTCACTCTCACACTCTCTCTCACACACACACACACACACACAACGCCGCCGCCGCCGATGTTGTGTTGCGCGCAAAATCGGCGTCGTAACGCCGCATAAACCGAGCAAAGAAAACAACTTGGATGTTTTGAAACACTACCCAGTCATTACCGTAATCATCCCCATGGCTTTTACGGTGTACAGAGCCGACGCAGAGGCGGCCGCGTACCTATAAATACCAGAGGCTAAACAGCGGTAAACAAAAGGAACAACCGCAGTCAGTCAAACTGCAGCACACACAACAACACGCGGCGCAGCGCCAATGCTCAACAGCGAGGAGTTGACAGTGGTATCTGGGGCATTAGCTTAAATTAGTGCAGTGTGCCATACAAAACAAAGCTATTTCGAGAATAACAAGGTATAGGCCACGAACACCGAGGTCTTTTTTTTGTCAAATGGCAGAGGGGGGGGGGGGGGGGGCTGTGGATCGTCCAAATCCATCAGGGCTATAGTCGCGATTGGCCAAACAAGTTGGGGGTTTTTTTAGCAAAAATCAGTTTTTGTTTCAAATATATCGCGATGATGAAAATCACGCAATGGCTTGGAGGACGAAGTGGCTGCAACACTCCCATGATCCATTGTGAAAAAAATACTCATGGTCTCATTCGTTCATTCATACACTTAGTAGACCTGAGAGTATGAAGGAGATATGAAAAGTGGGTGATACGGAAGCTGAGAGATCTCTCTCTCTCTCTCTCTCTGTCTCTCTCTCTCTCTGTCTCTCTCCCTCTCTCTCTCTCTCTCTCTCTCTCTCACGTTGCCATTAAACTACCCTGCAGCCATGCTATCTCCCCTCACACTCATTAGGCTGTGGGAAGTGCAGGGCCTGTCACTTTGTCCTCACACCCCACCACATGCACACGCAAACACATTCACAGAGCTACACACACACACACACACACACACACACACTCAGACACATATACACACTAAGAGCTACACGCACGCTCAGGGCCACACACACACACACACACGCACACACACACCTGTGACCCACATACACAATACCCAATCATCTGAAGTCATGTGACACCTGCTCAAGCGCCACACCAGACAGACCAGATAGATAGTGATAGAAGAGAGAGAGAGAGAGAGAGAGAGAGAGAGAGAGAGAGAGAGAGGGAGTTAGTGCCAGTTCTCTGGTAAGAGGGGGCAACAGGGACGTTGGGCTGTTCAGTTACTTCTGTTTTATTGGCCAGCTGTTCCAACACACAGGCCTCCCCAAACCAGGGGGTCCCGTCTCATCCCCCCCCACCCCCCACCCCCTGGGGCCCCCAGGACCCCGCCCATCCCTCACACCAGTCCCGGCCCCCACGTTCTCCTCCATCGTATCTCATAATTAGAAACACATCCTGCCTGGCAACAGGTGTTCCCTGTTGCCTGTATCTGTGTGTGTGTGTGTGTGTGTGCATTAATGCACGTGTGTGTGTGTGTGTGTGTCCCACCTCTCCTAAAAGAGGTGGGAGACACACAGGTGATAACAAGTTACCCCCCAACCTCCATCTATCGAGCCCCCAATGTGCCCCTTGATCAGATTTCAACACCTTTCAATAGTCTGTCACTGAAACCCGCTCAACCTGCTTCTGCACTGTTTACTATATGTAATCCCCAAATAATTGGATTTCTATTTACTGAAGTAGAACTTCATTGTTCTTCTCAACTCGGGCTGTGCAGACTGTATAGTCTGGGGGGGGGGGGGGGGGGGGGGGGGCTATAAGTGGGGCGTCTCTTTGTGTTTTAATGTGTGCTCTGCGTGTTGTCAAACCCTGTGACCATACTTCATACTTCACTCTTTTCAGACAGGCTTCTGCATAACACACTGTTCTTAATGTTAGGGTTCCCGCCCACATTTTACTCTTGTGTTATTTTCCGCCTTCTATATTCGACTTCACGTGTGTTTTTGTATTAGTTTTATTCGGTTGTAGCTGCAGGAACTATAGTTCCTCTGTAATGGTAGGTTTCCCCATCTGGTCGGTCTAAAACCGGCCTCCGCATCATTCTGCCCTGAAACACCCAGGTGACTGCCTTGTGCATGTGGAGTCAGTCTGGTCTGGTCTGGTCGCCGCTGGGCTGTCTGACCACCCTGCTCTCACCTAAGGAAGTCCTGACTCCCACAAAACAACGGTATGTGTGCACACTGAGCAGCTGCACTATAGGGACACATGCACATGCAAATAGCCACACACACACACTAACAAACACGCGCATACTAACACCACATACATACACACACATTCACATTTTTATAGGCAAAACAGCCAAACAACTCATGCCCAAGTCTCTTTCATCCAAAATAACTCGTGATTGAGTCTGACGTGAAGTAAGACTCAAAACAATAACTTTTTAACAGCGAACGGATCGTGAGCGTAAAGGCTCGGCCGGCCTCAGGGAGAGGCTGGAGCTGGCCAGCCCTGGCACAGACACACGCCACTCTGACAGCCACTTCAAATGCATTCATTTCTGGATCTTTACACGTGGAATCCACCACCGCAGAATCCACACAAACACAGGGTCTGTCTCTCTCTGTCTCTCTCTCTCTCTCTGTCTCTCTCTCTCTCTCATAGCATAAATCGCATAAAACAAAGTTAACGTTGCATAAACATTGCAATTTGGAATTTTTCAAGGCGGGTCCTCACCAGTCATAGTCAGGTATATTTTAAGTTTTGGTATTTAAAATCTCTATATATATATGATTTTTTTTTTTTTTGCTTATCAGGTCACAAGCGGCTGTGGATCAGACTGCGGATATGGAAGTATGTTTTCTTTGGAAAGGCTTCAAAAAACACTGTTTGTGTAATCTGTGCGAAATATGTGTGGCTAGCGTGTTTATGTAATTGGCACTGAGGTTAGAAAGTGCGGCTAGCTTTCACCAGGGCTTTGTGTGTGTTGGATGCAGTCTGTCTTCCATTGGAAGACATTTTCCCGATAGTCAGGCTATGCTCTCTGAATCTGCTCCTTCAAATATCATCTCTTTTTTTTTGATTCTGGTATGCTGTGACGATGTACTATTTTGGCCCCAAATAGAAATACTGTTTTTATTGTTGGTGCATCATGTGCACAATAGTTCTGTTTTTTGTTTTCTTATAATTGTGTTTCGTCTAGTGGTCTTTGCTGTGGCGCTCCCCTCTCCCTCTTTTGTTCTCTCTCCAAACATGCACACACACACACACACACACACACACACAAAGACACACACGCACGCGCACACACGTGCACACACACAATTGGCTAAAGACGGACGGATGAATACAAATCATGAGGTTGTATAATAAATACAAAAGGGTGGACAACAGAGCCAGAACGAGCGGCTGCCAAAGCCCAGAGGTGAGCCAGAGACCGGAGTCCACGCCGCCACCCATCCGTCCGCTCTCTTCTCCCTTTCCCTTTGGTGCTGCGAGGACAGAACAGACAGAACAGACAGGCCAGCCATGACGCCTACCAGACGCTCCTTCCTGCTGGCTGATGGCTGCGGTGCCGGCGAGCACGCAGCCGCTACCGGCTGTAAATTACACTTTAACGAGGCGCGGTTCATGACCTCAGGGATAGAAATGGCCTCTTGGAACGGCTCCTTGATTGGCTGTTTACCTCCAAGCCTCTTCGTTTGTCTCCTGATATGAACAACATGAACTGGATAGTCCACAGTCCAGAGTTTCTGTTGCGTATATCCACATTGTCGTTTTTAGTGTCAGTCGCCACACACTTGACATGTCAACGTTGTGTTAGTTGACACTCAATGAGGTTGTCAAGAACATATCCACGTATATTCAATTTAGTGTTATCTAAATATTAACTACATTTTGTCATATCATCAACAACATGTCAAGTGAATAGCAACTATCCATCTGTCATGTTTCAGTTCAAGTGCTATCCGCTTCACCTGACTTTGACTTGCATATCAATATAACATCCATAATATCTCAAATGAATGTCTACTGAGTCTAGTAACGTATTCAAATAAGTATCACATGATTATCACCAACATAAAACCTGACCCTCAGCAGCTTCTCATGTGAGCTCACAGTGCCTGTCTATAGTCAGCATAGTATACTAACAAAAGTCCAAGATATGATTGTATTTGTTATTTTAAATTCACAAACTGCAACAAGAGCAAAGTAGCCTAAAAAGATTACAAAAAAATAAATCATACTTTATTGGGTATTTTCCCAAAAAATATGCGATACAACTTTATACATTATGCACATATTGCATATAAGTGTAACCAGGGTGAAAAGACAAACCCATAAAAGCTCTATTTATTGTGAATTAATAAAAAAGGAAAACCAAGAAATAATGATAATAGTTAACCGCTGTATTCAATAATAGCTGTAATAAAGAAGCTATAAGTAGGCTATAAATAAGTTATTGTTGAAATGTATGATAGATGAATAATTATACATGAATTATTAATAATAGTTGACCTTATTGAGAACCTTATTGAGTGTCAGCTTACACAATGTTGACACGTCAAGTGAGTGTCTACTGACACTAAAAACAGAGACAATGTTGAGACTGATGCTGATGTTCAACTGCCGACTATCCAGGTGAAGTGTTTTAATTAAACAACATTGTACAAAAGGGTTTGTAGATGAATGTATTTCCAAAGAGCATTTCCATTAAATCCAGGCATTGTCATAAAGGACCCACCCAACAGTGTGGCCTTGTTTAGATCAAACTGTGTATATCTATACAGGCCTAAGTCTCTAAGTCTCATTTGTGTTCTGTATGCTACTGTGTGTGTGTGTGTGTGTGTGTGTGTGTGTGTGTGTGTGTTGTGTGTGTGTGTGTGTGTGTGTGTGTGTGTGTGCGTGCGTGCGTGTGTGTGTGTGTGTGTGTGTGTAAGAAAGAGAGAGAAGGTGCAGAGTGCGTTACGAGTCCATAGCAGAGGTAATCTCTTCCTCCCATTCACAGGTAAAGTTAAACTTTGATCAACGCAAAGCGCTGCATAGTTGCAGCACTTCCATACAGTTCATCCTATATGGTTCACTTCTACATATGCTACATGCTTTTGTAAACATCATCAGGCATTAGGATTTAACATTCACATTATTCCTGCACTGCACAGAGGACCTTGTAGTGTTTTAAGAGGTCTACCTTGTTTGGGTCCATGGGGTTGAGCACACGGGACTGGGGAAGGGAGCGCCATTTTCTTCCCTACACTTGGAATAGGGTTGACAAGGAAAATTAATCATCTTCCAGACTAGTTTTACAGCGCAGAAGATGTCATGCCTTGGCGCACAGTGGTACGCTTACCCAATTGGTGGATGTGTTTGTGCCATTGTCGATCTCGCGCCCATCGACCAATCAGATGAGGAGACCTAAAGATGCACGTGCACATAAAACCAAAACAAACCCATTAAACCGAGACTCAAACCTCTGGTGAGTCTACAAAATAAGGGCTCATCTGCTCCAAAGCAAGATGTTGTTGTGGTTCGGCCCTTTCTCAACGCATTTGTTTCGAACAAACTGAAACTTTCTGGGTCATGTTTTTGATATTAGTGTCTGGTAAGGATGTTTTAAATGTGGCTTAAAGATGTTATTTCTTCAAGAAAAGGAGACGTTATGTTCTGATGAAGATGTTAAATTGATATACGGGTCTGGTCAACAGATATTGCGGTCATTTAAAAAACATGTGTGCTTGTTGCTTAGCAAGAAAACAATCTAAAATAGTGTGTGTCCTACATTTTTGAAACAGTTAATCTGTAATTTGGCCCTGGGATTGTTTTTCATGAATTTCCTCTTCTTCCCACACAGCTCTTTTGACAAAAAAACAACATAATGACGACCACTTGCTGCAAAAGTTGCTGCAAATTCAATTCTTAGTCACAATTTATATGCATTATTTGTTCCCATCATCTGTTAGCTGTTTGGGTACATAGTATTCACCAATGAGAACTAAATAGCACTTATATGCATTGAAATCAACATGTATTTGGGGTGGGGGGGGGGGGTGAAGGTTTTTATTTAGATGGTCCTTTGGCTCCACCATGCGGCCAGAAACGGTATTGGTTAAGGGGCAAATCACTCATGAGGATTTGAACAATGTCATCTTAAGACATCAGACCGTTGCTGTTTTTAAAGAGAAACGGCAACGTTTTGTTTTACCCCTCAGATCACACAACACGCAGCGCTTGTAACCCCCAAGCCGCTGCGTGAATATCGACTAGGAACAAGAACCAGAGGCGAGACCCAGGAGAACAGATATAGAATTTATTTTCAATATCCATTGCAAAGAATAAGAGGTGACACCGCTTAAAACAGATAATATAGAATTTATTTCCACCAGAAGTAGGAAAATACATATAGGTGTAAAGGAAACAAGCAGAACCTCTAGTCAACAGAGAAAAGTAAAGTCTGAAAACTATCAAGAGGACGGCAAAGGGGTACAACAGAAAGCATTGTTTACCACTCAGCTTTTTTTTAATATTTTTTTTTTAAATCAGTGTGTTGATTTGAAAACAGCTGCCTTGATTTCTGATCTGGGTTAATGGACATTCTACAACATTGTGCAAGTGTGTGTTTTTTTTTTTTTTTCCTCCAGGGTTTATTATTCGTTACTTTTTGCTGGTATTTTATGAATGGTAAACAATTGTTGGTCCAGTGTATTAACACAGTGACACAGATCAATATATGTACTCGTTTGACTAAAAGATAGACAATCCTGATTATTGAACAACTATCACTACAGATCGGCAGGGCGGGTTAAGTATACAAGATGGAAAAGAGGAGGGAGGTGAAAGGAACGGAGAGACTTCACGCAGGGGGTCGGAGGGAGGGAAAGGACGGTCAAACGGCAAATGAGCTGCAGTTCAACAAACAAAAAACACACCAAAAAAAAAGAAGCTACCAAGCCATGGGTTTCCAGGTTAAAAATTCAACTCAGGACGAGCTTCTCTACGGTATTATTGCCAAGTTTCTGGAGCACTACTGAATCTGAAGATCAACTGGGAGGATGCAACGTGTGAATGTTTTTCGAGGACAAGTAGTATTTGCTTTCGGTTCAAGCCCTATGTTTCTATAAGACTAGAGGGGAGGTGAAGAGTAGTAAGGGGGGGGGGGGGGTGAGGGCGGTCTTGCTCTACATCGTAACAACTTAAAAAAACACAAGCAGCTTTGGTGTACAACATCGAAACGGAAAAACAAAAACACAAGTAAAAACAAGATCAATTCAGCCTGGGAAAAAATAAAAAAATCCACCTGCATGATCCAACAAACAGTGACAAAGACTGTTCCTACACACACACACACACACACACACCGCAGAGCACAGGGGAACCTGGTTCTGCGCCGCTCGCCGGTTACTGATCGGGTACAAGCCACAGACAAAGTGGGGAGGGTGGGAACAAGCAAAATGACTTGAGTGACGATCTATAGCTTGCTAGTGTAACAGAGTTGACCACTGTGATGCACAAAGTACATGGCGAGATGGGACTAGTATGCTACTCATAATTAACAGGACCAGTCTAGAACTACAAACATTTCTCACACCGGCCAACAGTGCTCTAGAACTGAACTGCCACAAGCCACCTGTTGTATCCTAAGAACATGGCTAGAGTCACAACACATCAACGTAAAGCTGAAATGCAAAACAATTTTTTTTTTTTTTGGAATATCCCCCATCATAAAAACAAAGTTTTCTTACCAATAAACAATGATACTCTGCACCTCCAGTAAGAATATCCATTTGTCTTGACTTTAGAAATGTTCAACCTCTCGACTAATCTCATGACACCGTTTCCACACCATGGTTTCAACACAGGATTTGGTTTGCAACGCGAGAGGGAAATAAAAAGGATTTAAGGACAGACCGTGGCGACCATAACACTATTGAGCTCATGATTTACACAACACAACATCTTTTTAGAAAGGAAACATGAGATACATCTTTTATTCACACTTTACAAAAAGCTAGTCTTTAAATCTACTACAATACTAATGCAATTCAGGAAGAAAATAAAATCAAGCTGGACACCATTTCATTGAAAACAAGTCAAATAAAAAAAAAACCTTGGTGGTGGTGGTGGTGGGGGCAAACTAAAAAAGGACAAGAAAACTTAAATTTCACAATTAAGTTTGCATTTCTCTAATCTGTCTCCCCCCGCCGCACCCCCTCCTTTGACAGATTTTATGTCAAAATATACATTTAAAAAGTGGCGGGATCTTTATTCACTAAAAAGTTTCAAAAGGAGTGGGCTGGCGGGGGGGGGGGGGGGGGGGGGCTAAAGCAGCATCTGAATCTAAGTGCTTGTTTTCATTGGATCCGCACGCTAAAAAGAAAAACCCCACATGACGCTGGGAGCCTCATGGGCAGATCGCACACGTTGGTTTGGATTTGGAAACCAACCAGATTGCTTCGTGGTTCTGATCGCAGGGGGAAAACCTGACACGCTGACCGCCTACTGATCCTTGCGTTACTTCTTTGTTTTTTCTTAAATCTGGGAACAGAAGTAGGGTGGGGCCCGCCACCTGGCCGCCAGGAGAGGTACAGGAGTACGGAGATGGCACTAGAGCTGCAGTGGGGGGGCTGTACAGAGTGGTTGAGCAAGGGGACATACAATTACAGTGGGCCTGGGGGGGGGGGGGGGGGGGGGGGGGCACAGGGATCAGCCAACTGATGGGACAGGTTGGTAGGGATACTGGAGGCCATTTAGAGGAGGGCGTAAGGAGACGAGCCTGTGCTAAGGAACATCGGGTGAAAAACATTTCTTATCGTGGGAGGGGGGGGGGGGGGGGGGGGGGGCATATATATATATATATATAGCATACCTGATTACTAAGGAGCTCAACATATAGAGGAAGGATATACACATCATAGCATTGTCACAGCTCATTAAAAAAAACAAAAAACAGAAAAGACAAAATCTTCACAATGTCTCAACAGTATTTAAAAATAAGAGAAAAGGTTGTTCCGGCGTTCACCAGCAGGGGGGGACAGTGCAAGACGAGGAACACTGCTACAGTGAGGCACAATGCTCCGTTGGTACGACACCGGTGTGGTCATAGGGAGGATCTGCTGGGGCCGTGTCAGAGTCTTGCACCATGCGGCCGGGACGCGGGGGCGGTGCATGGCGCGTGTATGCGTGTGCGCTTGTGTGTGTGTGTGAGAGAGAGGGGAGGCAGGTGTGAGGTCACCAGCTGGCAGTGACTCTCAACTGGTGGTGGTGGTGTACACAGCGAGGTGACAGGCAACGGCTACTCGATGGTCTATTTACACATTTCGGCAATGCGTGCCGTCCAAACTTAAAAATCAATGGAGACCTTCAGAAAAAGCAAACGGTCGTTGCGGTGAGTCGAGCAAGGGGAAAAGGGCAAAGTAGGGACGGTGAATGCCGCGAACAACCTCCTCTTAAGTCTTTTGTACAAGCTGGTAATATCAATTCATCTTAACATTAACTGGATAAAAATTTAGCCATAGTTTACAATACAATCTTTTTTTTCTCAAATCTGATCATAATTTACTCTTCGTACAAAAAACGCCAAAAAACAGGTCTTTTGTGGCTCATATACAATCATGTAAAGACTGAATCTAGAGTTCTATTCTGTACAAACACTTGTGAAAAAAAACAAAAAACAAAACCACTGTTTTTTTTTGTGAATGGTGTGTATGGCTGGGGAGAGAGCGGTTACTGGCCTTGGACACAGTGCTACAGATCTGCCTGCAAAGTGACATGTATGTGTACGAGAGAGGGGGGGGGGGGGGGGGGGGGGGGGAGATAGAGAGACAGAGAGAGAGACAGAGAGGGAGAGAGAGTGCACTAGTGTGTGCGTGTGTGGACCCGGATCCTCCAGACACAAGAGCCGTTAGTGTTACTCCTGTTTTTAGCGATGACTTTTCCTTTGCCCCCGGAAGTGACCAACAAGTGCGACTACAAAAAAGTTGTCCCCATGGCGTCGCCCATCGGCCTAGTTTCCCCCCCCTGCCCCTTGGCCAAAGGGTGGTCAATGGTCCACGTGAGCTCAATAATAATAATAATAATAATAATAAAAGTTATCAATAATAGCCTGGACGACACTACATAAAACCGAGGAGAAACGGTGTGCGAGATGCGAGATGGTAGCTGTGCTCGGTCCCCCCCACCAGCCAACAGCTGTCTCAGGTGGGAGTGAAGCGAGGTGAAAGCTGCCTGGTTGTTTAACTGTTAGCACCATGGCAGGCCATGACCACAGAAGGCCTCAGCACCACAGAAGGACAGTGGGGGGGGGGGGGGGGGGGGTGGGTGGGTGAGGGGAACCTCTCGATTGTTTCTCGACGGCCGCATCTCGTCCACCTCTGCAAAAACACACCAAGCAGCCGTCTGCTTTGACCCCCTGATCTCACCCCTTTTGACGCCCCCCCCCCCCCCCCCCCAAAAGGACTCCCAAGAGCAGAGGGGCTGGCTGGCTGGCTGGCCGGGATCGCCCAGAGGAGCGGAGAGCACGCGAGCACAAGCTAATGTCAGGACGTCCGAGACGGACGTGTCTGCCGTCTTTGCTGGTTTCAGATTTGTACAGGGACAGACAGACAGCCCGTTAGCTTCGCAGCTTTAAAATCTAAACTCACTAAAAAACTAAATGGTGAATGCCCTTGCTCTGCTCCCCTCCCCTGTGCAGCGTGTGTTGACCTCCGCCCGCCCGCCCCCAAACACCGACCTCGCGTGACAAATCTGAGAGCGCTACCATCTGCTCCGGTGGAGATAAAGCAAGCCATGTTTGATGCGGGGGAAGGGATGACGTGTGGAGGAGGAAAAAAAACAAGAGAATATACACAAAACACAGGATTGACTCAAGCAGTTAAAAAAAAAAAAGAAAGGAAAAAAGGAAAATATAGAATATCTATTACATCATACGAAATCCCTGTCGGCCAGACCTCACTGTATACGGTTATTTTACAGGTTTGTGTTTCCGTCTTCCTCCAGCAGTGCGGGGAGAGAAGAGCTGGCGGGTCGGGCGGGCGGGCGGTCGGAAAGGGAGAGGCCGTGGCTGCAGCCACCCCCCCCCCCCCCGCCCCCCCCTCCCCCCCGGGCGGTGACGGTTTGGGCGGAGGCGAGGGGGGGGGAGGGGAAGGACTACCTGCGTGTGGGCAGGTGCAGCCCGTTGACCTGGGGGGGCAGGCTGGGTAGGAGGAGCTCGAGGTGGGCGAACAGGGAGAAGTGATCGGAGGGAATGTGGGGATGCGGGCAGCCGCTGATATTGTTCTCGAGGAGCCAGTGGGGGTCGAGGGGGCCCAGGATGCCCAGCACGTTCAGGCTGGGCCGGGAGCAGAAGATGTAGTCGATGACACCCTGCAAAGGCGAAGGAGCACAGCGGTTACCGCCGTGGACACGATGGCGACAAGCGACAGGAACGCACGCGGTTTGACGAACACAAAATGAGGCAAAATAGATTTCAACTAGGGCTGGGCAATAATTCAATATAAGCGCTTCATTGAATCTTGTCACTGAATGGTATCATGGGCATCATGGTATCATGGGCATCATGTCAATGAATGGTACCTGTTTCATCATGAAATTAAAATATCCAAATCACCAAGATTTTTGAATGGCGATACGCCGCCATACTGAGACAACTCAAAGAGTTGTAGTACTGTAAAAAAAAAATACTAAAATCAATGAAAATATAACGTAAGCTAGGCTCATGAAAGCTTTGTTTTGCCACGTCTTGCATGAGAATCGAGGGGCAGTTCCAAACAACAATATCTCCCCATAATGACAAATAATTTCAGGATTAATTACTAAACAATGACCAAAAATGCATTTCTACTAACATAATTTGCACAATGCTCCTATGGTTCCAATTGCCATTGCGGTGTGACGACGCGATACTTCAATATAATGACCCAGACTTTTAAAATGGTATTTTGAATTCATAAGTGCTGTGATCCATATTGTGTAAAATGACCCATGAGTAGCGCGATAATAATAACGGCAGTCACCTTGAAGTCGAAGGTGTAGTTTGTGTAAGGCATCAGGCCGTTCTCGTAGGCGCTCTTCAGCTTGAAGCCGTGGGTGATGCGGCCGTTGGACGTGCTGTTCTTGCCGTTGCAGTTGAAGTTGGTCAGGCTGTCGCTGTAGCGCAGCTCCTTGAAGTCCTTGTGAGTGCAGTCCACTCCGCCCGTGCTCAGGTACTCCACCACACCTAGGTTTGGGGGGGGGGGGGGGGTCAAATAGCAGCAAACGCCATCACAAGTTATGAATGACATCTTAAATGTGCTTACTTTATCTGAGTGGCCAAGAAAATCTAAAGTATTCATTTGATAATGATCCACGAAACGAAACATTTGAATTTCTGAAGCATCAGAAAATTTGATTTGATTCATTTTCTGGCAATCAACTAATTGCAGCCTTAGTCTTGGTCCGTCATCTGTCCTCCACAACAACAACAACAACAACAACAACAACTGGGGTTAAGCGGCCCGTGGTCAGGGAGATGCCCTCGTCCACAACGTAAGCACTGCTATACCTCTACTACGATCACTCACCAGAGTCGGGCAGGGAGTTGAGATCAGCGCACAGCACCAGCGGGATGGCGTTGGTCTCCCCAGACACTGAGGAGAGCTTGAGGCTGCGCGTGGCCTTGTCCACGATGTTCTTCACCTCCGACAGGAACATCATGGTCTGGACCAGCTTGACGTCAGAGTACTCCGGGTCCCAGTGCATGTGGGCGTTGGCCACCAGCAGCAGCTGCTTCTCCATGCCATGGAGAGACTTGCCAGCTGAGAGCGAGCGAGCGAGAGAGCGAGAGAGAGAGGAGGCGTACCTTTTTAATACCACTTGGAGCACAATTTGAATACCAATTTTACGGCCCAAAATAAATGACAAGTCCTCAACCTGGAATTGTTTTACAAGTATACAACTATTTGTAGGGCTGAGCAATACGGCCAAAATCTTCTCACGATAGGTAATTTATCAGGATATACACACCTGTTTTCTGGTAATTCAATAAATAGTCCATAAAATAACCACATGGCAAAGCCTATTTGTGTGTGAATTAAATACTTGACAAATGAAAAGCAGTCTTTAAAACGAGGAAAAGACTAGACGTATGCCATATGATATTACAATAGATAAACAGTCCATTCTATGTCTCATATCATATATTGATTAGATTGCCCAGCCCTATTTGTATTATTGTTTTTTTGTCAGTTTATCTCAACAGTGCTGCGTATCTGACAAGTATGCATGTGCATGAAGTTATAGCGCCAGTGCAACACAGCTTGTGCATGCCGCAGGAGGCAAATAAATATCCATTTCACATAAAATATATAAATGTTTGACATTTATTGGTTTGGGGTTTATTATTTTTCCTCTCCCGACAGTCACAAAAAATATTTAAGACCTATGCAAAATATATTTATGATTTTTGTGAATGCCTTTTAGGGCTTGAATTGACATTTGTGATTTTAAGACTTTGGACACAAGAGTACCAGATCTTGCCCTCAGGCAGGAGGTAGTGTCCCACAACATAGGAGGAGAATGTACCAGCAGTCCTTTCCCATTCTGGAGTCCATTAGATTCATTAAAGGATAAACTTTGGGATTTTTAAACCTGGACCCCATTTTCCCATCAGTTTGAGTCTCTGGGACCAATGTGGACAACATTTGTCTTCACCTTTCGCTTGAACCAGTCTGTTTGTTATTGTGTCTAACCAAGTCTCACCAAGAAGTCTCGCTCCGAACTCTCCTTGGCAGACAAATGTTTTGTTTCTCTGTAGGGATCCTTTCCATAATGTTGTCAGACACTTGTAACAAAACAAGCACTTTTAAAGGACGCACATTGACGGGGCGCTAATGCCCTATAGTTTTACATTGCTGCCCTGTTTTTGCGGCTGACAGCTGAAGCCTTTTCACTCAATACTGGAGCAATTGCAAAAAATGCTGTTCGCATTAGCCCCCGAGACCCCAAATGATCCTTTAATGAAAGGCTGAAATAGTTTATGTTTTTAGCTGTATCCTGTACTGGGGATATTTTTGCCTGCGATATCTTATGTTTCTATGATTGGATGCTTTGTATGTTGTATATACTGTACACACTTTGATTCATTGTATGTCTGTCTCATTGTCTCATGTCAAACTATGGCATATTGTGATGCAAGACAATTTTCTGAACAAAGACAATAAATTGATATCTTATCTTACATCTACCTGCCTGTAGTCAAGAGGGGCTGGTGGTTGTGAACATTGGAAGGAGAAAATGCTGCTGTCCATTGTAGAAATGCTACTTTAGAATGATCGGGGCATCATGCCGACATCCCTATGCATGCTAATCATCAGATGATGTTTGTTTGTGTTTAGTACTATTAATTATTTCTCTCAAATACAACTGAATGTTGTATAGAGACACATTAAGAATAAATCCCAGACTCTGAGCCTGAACTGCTGCAAGCTAATTTCGTTAGAATCCAGCTCCTGTACTAAAAGGCATACAGGAAGTGATGTCAGTAGATCACATTAACGCCTAGCAAGGTTATTAAATAACATTAACCATTGTCCCAAGAGCTATCGATGCCATGATGTCACGTTAACAATGACCTTGTGAAAAATATAAGCTTTGGACTTTTCAAAGACCATTTTCGAATATCGACATAAAGTTACTTACAAATAATTCAGTACAATACTAAAACATGTAAATTTCTCCTTTGCTTTATTGCAAAGCGGACCGAGATCCCCGCGTTTAAGACTCATTCGAGTTCGAACAAGTGTTCACATCCCCCACCGCCCCCCAAACGAACCGTACCATCCGTCAAAACGTTCCAGGGTTCGATTAAAACGGACCAAAAAAACTTTAGTGAAAGCACCCCAAGAGGGTTGTCTACTCACAGGAGAGCTCCATCATCTCCTTGCGGACCTCGAGCAGGACAGCCACACCGATGTTGTCCTTGGTCATGACCCTGTTCAGCATGGCCTCCGAGCCCTCGGAGTTCGCCATGGCTAGCTGGTTGAACTCCACTGTGTGCTTCTGCACCACACTGAACCTGGAGTGGCGAGGGTAAGGAGAAATACCATTAGGGCTCTGAAAATATATAGTCTCATTTTAAACATCAGATAAACAATGGCTCTTATATAGACTTGTGTGCTCAGAAACCAGCTTCTAGGCACATGATTGTAATCATCCGTCTATGAAAAATGCAGCATAGAAAGCATTAGAAGAGACCTTGACACAGCCACATCTGTTTTTTGGGGTATTGTCAAGGGTCATCACTTTGCAGCGCTTGTATACCAAAGCAATTTCACTACAAGAAATGTTAGACGCACTTCTTTCTACAGTGCTTTCTTTGAAACCAGCTCCATTAAAGTTGTTAGTCACAAGAGAACCTGGTCATAGTCCAATTGAAACTGGCCAGACGGCTCTGGCTTTGACAAAAATCAACAAACAGAAGGAATAACAAAAGAAGGAATATCTGGAAAGGATTTCCTTGTTTCATTAAGCTTTGCTTACAACAACAACAACAGCTTATACTACTCGACAGGTTTTCAAATGATCCAGGGTGACAAATATTAGAAGGGTGGGGATGCAACTAGTTACTTCTCTGTCTTGTAGAAAACGGCACATCCATCTACATGCTTGCGGTCTGACTCAGACATTGTCCTTGCGCGCGACTTTGGACTGAAGAATCCCTCGTAACCCTGCTCCTTCAGCTCGGGCAGGAAGAAGTTGTAGTACTGCTCCGTCTCCACTTCCTGGAGGCAACAAATAGGGTGTGTCAGGATGACACAAATTGTGATGACGACTCGCTGGTCTCAGATTACAGCATCGTAACCGGTTTCCAGAGAAGTATCCAAATACATCATATCAGCATGAACCCTATGTACACACGCACAGTACTGGGAGAGTATAGGGCCGACTGTTGAGAATAAAATGTACAATTAAAAAAAATGCACAAAAGTCTGACCCGTATTTTTTTAATTGGAAAGGAGGAATACATCATTTCAAATTTCAAGCTCCAGATAATCCTTACATTTCCCGAAGGTTTATTCAAATAGTTCATTAAAAAGAAATCTACATAAACAGGCCATTGTTATTTAAAAGTGCTCCCAGTGACAACAAATCTTGGCAGCTCCGTCAGTCTTGCGGTTTCTCAAAGTGGTACCGTGTAGCGAGTGTGGGGAATTAACACATGAATAACAGAATCTCAGTCAAGATGAATAAAAAGCCGAACCTGCTACTTGCTAAAAGCATGGATTCTAAGAACGCCTTAAGAGTACGTTAGCACTGACAACCTCGCTATTACAAGTTACGGCATTCTTAAAGGCAAACTCACGTGAACACTGCCGGTGTACTAATCTACAACCAAAGGTTTTATGCATAACGTCCGAATACAAACTTAATGAAAGATAATTTGGTTATTGGAATATTTGGGGCCATCGCATTATTATTTTTTTATGTGCAATGGCAGCAAACCACAGATTTTTTTTTTACCGTTTAACGGTTGAATGGTTCATTGTTAACATCCCTAATACAGCCCCATAGGTTTCTTTTCCGAGGAATCACAGTTTAACAGCTCTTTCTTTAAACGGCAACCCCATACCTGCAAGCTAATGATGTCTGCATTGCAACTCAGGATCTCCTGCATGATGGACTTCTTCCTGTACTCCCAGTTCAGGGCCCAGGAGGGGCAGTAGCCGTACAGCTGTCGCGTGGCGTACTTATCACACAGCACGTTGTAGCACATCACCGAGAACAGCGCTGGAACACAACACAGGAGGGACAACAGGCACAATCTTATGGAAAGCTTTTTTTTCACAGTTTGTACAGGTGATCCATAATCAATAGGCACACAAACGTAATGCCTTCTGAGGCACGTGACCCACTATGTGACCCACGATCCCTCCATAGGGATCGAGTTGCCTAGAAAATCTGCACATGTCTAGCTTCTTATGATACCAAGTCGGGGTATGAAATTCACACTCACCACCAGCAAATGGCAGTCAAATTGTGGGAGGATTGTATATAGAATGTATTTTGCATACATCTATTGTTAGTATATTTAAACGTGTGGCTGTGTGCCACATTTGTACACTATCAAGTGAATGCCATTGGCCAGTGTTACCACAGACGATTTTCATTTTACAAGTTGATAGTAAAAACTCTTGGGGGAGGTAGAAATGCTCACAACGCACTACTAGCAATCCTAGATGAGGACCTTGTATATACTTTCTCACTGTGCATGAGGGAAGCATTGTACTCAAACTGACCCATGGAGGAACTTAAAATGTGTAATTGTGATGGAGATACACGTTGAATCCAATTTCAGACTTGGCAGTGTGTTTTTGATGTTGAGTGTGTGCAAGTTGGCAGGGACAACAAATTATGGCAACGCAAGTTGTATATACACTACAGCATTATAGTTATCAAACACCCACAAAACAATCTTGTTTGTTAGCCTTTACCTGAAAGCATCTTTCCATCAGTGCCACCAGGTTGAGAAACAGCATTAAATAAATGCTGAGAGAAATGCCCTTCCAGGGGCCTACATGTAGCATGAATTAATGGCTACCATTTAAAAAGCCATTTCTTTAGCTTTAGGCAATTGTATTTAAACTTTTGCCTTCAGTATTGAACAGTGTGTGTTCATGCTAGGCTTTGGCCAATGTGAATGAAAATTAGATATTTAATCATCTTCATGTTCCTTTAAGCTTCTACCACAATTTTTTCATGCCAATGTCCCCTGTGTAAGACTGAACAGACTTGCTAAATAGCTCCACATATACTGACAGTGCCCAAGAAAAACAAAAAAAACAGCCGATTAGGCACTAGCAGTACACACTGTGTCCCAATCCCTCATGTGGCATATAATGTGCATTATAATTATACCATTTGGGCTTCTGATGGACAAAGAAATGTGCCAATCTGACAAGCCTTTCAGATGCAATGCAAAAAAAAAAAACATCAACTTGTTTGCGAAGGACTTGCATGTGTACAGTACGTGTACAGCCATACAGTGGTTGCTAACTGTATGGCGTGGTCTGTACATCACACATGGCTAAGGCAGAATAGAACTACGAATGAAGACTGAAGGCAACTGCCATGTTAATTTACTGACACCAACACATGCGTGAGTGTGGTTCCCTAAACAGTAAATAAATCACATTTGTGTTGAGGGATATTCATGTCACTGCATGCCGCACGGGATTTAACTAACAATTGTGATAAAGAAGGATGTACAGACAACACTGGCTGGTAGTTAACTGAACTCGGTGCTGAACCTTAGAAAACGACGGTCCACACAAGTGATATTTAAGTTTGCCTAGGGCGGCCCTTACCCGAGGCTCTTGTTCGGTCTGGCTCCTGGAGGGGGATCCATGACCGGGCTGGAGGCTGCTCTGATGGTTCTGTCACATCAAACAAAAACAAAAAAATCAGGGTTATTGGTTTCTTTTTAAAGTCAAAGCATGATTTGGAAATACTTTTCAGATTTTCGACTCACGTCGCTTGATGGCTCCTGCCAGATTGTCCAACAGGTAGTTGAGCAGTCGGCGCGTGCCATCGGGCTCCTGGTAGAGGCTCATGATCTCTTGTGCTAGTGGGTTTCCTGGCAAAGCCAACAGACACCATAGTGAGCCTCGCTAGCATAAGCAGATGACCTCAAGTATGGTCCCAGTAAGATGCGGAAAGACAACTCACCTTTCAACCCCAACGTTTGTAACTGGAACAGTTTCCCCAATTCAAAAGGCAGAACCCGCAACTGGTTGTTATTTAAAAGAAGTTCCCTGTTGAGTAGATACATGGGGATGGGAGGGCGGGCGGAAGTAGATAATTGAAAAGCAGATCATAACTTTTCAATTACGCAATATACAAAACACAAGAACAACTCAAACGAGGAGCACAACTTCCGCTAACGCGAGGCCTAAAGGTTTTATGGGATCGGATGCAGATTTGGGGATGGAAAGCGTCTCACCTGAGCGACACCATGTTGCCGAGCTCTGCCGGCAGGCTCCTGATTTTGTTGGACGACAGATCCAGGTACACCAGGTTGTGTAGTTTGGCAATGTCTGGCGGGATGCGTGACAAGGAGTTGTCACTGAGGTGAAGGGCAGTGAGGTGGGTCAGAGACCACAGGGCTGTACTGAGGCTTCGTACTCGACCTGCAGAAGGAGGCGGTGTGTAGAGGAGACACACAGGACCATTAGCTGTGGACTTGGAGAAATGAAACGGGACCCATATATCGACCCAAACCAAATTGTTCATGTTGCCAGTACTAACCAAACATGACATTATTTTACCCTCATCTCACTCACCGCTGATTTCAAGTTCAGCCCAGTATGACTTCTTCCCGTTCGCTGCCTCCTCGCTCGACATAATTGTGTACATCCGCCTGGGGTCTGGCGGGTCATATTTTTCCTTGGGCATTCCTGTACTGCTTGGAAAATAAATGTACATTAAAGACGTGTATACAATACAATACATACGGTATCTCAAATATGCTCCCTGAAACCTTTGAAGAACGCATGCAAAAAAAAGGTGTCCATTCCAGATAGTCACCAATAGCTTTAAAAAAAAACACACAAAAAAACAAAACAAGAACGTGTGATGACATTTAAAGCCAGCCATAAATACTCAAATTCGCCATTGAAGCAGCACGTGTCTTCAAACGTTAAGTGTTTACATGATTAAAACACATAATTGTAACTGGGCTTGAAACAGCCTCCCCCCCCCCACACACACACACACACACACACACTTAACCCCCCCAGCTGTGATTTACATACAATCAAGTGACATAAGAGACAATATCATCCCCTACACTGCAACCCCCCCCCCCCCCACCTCCACCACCACCCCCACCCCCACCCATATAACCAAACCCCATACGTCTCTTTCCATTGTAGCTTAGCAGGTTAGTTCACACTCACCCAAATAGCCACCCGTCAGCTAACCCACTAAATATAGCCCCGCCGCTAGCATGCGTGCTAACTCACAAGACGGGTCAAAAATAGGAAGGCCATTGTTCCGGCCCAAAAAACGACCGCGGCGGGTTGGCATAGCAACATAAACACATAGATCGGAGGAGGAAATGCACATCAAGGAGGATTGCATAATGGACCCGGACCCGGACCGGACCCCCCCCCCCCCTGGCTAGCGCATTTGGGTTAGGCCGGAAAAAAAATACAACCCCACAGCGTATTATCTCTTAGCCAACGCAGGCTAGCTGCTAGCCACCGAGGAGCTAAACACGCTACACAGCGTAGCCGCTCCGCTACTTAGCTTAGCTCGCCAGCTAAGCTAGCCAGCTAGCTAGCCAGCTAGCTCGAAAGCTAGCTAGAGCCCCAAAAAGCTAACTGCTCCTATTTTTTTGTTTGTCCCCCCCTCACCCCCTCTACACACACATACACACACACACAAAATCTCACACACACACATAATCTCACACACACACATACAGACACAATTACACACACACACACACACCCCTACAAATCTCTCACACACATAAACACACAAACATACACACACTGACTTTCTATCGCATTGAAACCCCCCACCACCACCAAATAAACACATCCACACCGCAACGGGCAGCGCGGTGCGACGCCGCGGCTGGCCGGGGGTCCGGTGGTCCACGGCGGGGGTAACAAAGTGCGGCGTGTACCTGCAAGAAGCGCATAACCAAACGGCGAGGACGACTGCGTGCTCCCTTTTGTTTTCTCTCGCTACTTCACTCGCTTCCGCTGCTGCTGCTGCTGCTGCTGTATCATGGCGACTGTCAGGGCTGCTTTTTTTTTTTTTTTTTTTTTTTCTTCTTCTTTCCTTTTTTTTTTTTTTTTTTTTTTTTTTTTTTTTTATTCTTCCTGCCAACGATAACAGCGACGCGTTCCTATTGGCCCGCGTCGCCAATTTCACCAGCTGTGATCTAGGAGTAAATAACGCTCCGCTTTTGAGGGGGGGGGGGGGGGGGGGGGGACGCACAGGTGGTGGGGGGGGGGGGGGGGGGGACGCACAGGTGCACAGAAAAGGGGGGTGACGACATGTCTCATTGGCTTAATGACGACCCTCTCAGGGACACTGCGACCTACACTCAATATTATTATATTAATTGGCCCAATTAGGGACGACTTTTAGAAATACACACACACGTTAAGATTGTGATTATAGTTATTATTATTATTATTATTATTATTATTATTATTATTATTTCAGTGTTTTGAGTATCTTGTAAAGCGCTATATAAATGCAATTAATTATTATTATTATTATTATTATTATTATTATTTCAGTGCTTTGA
The DNA here is from genome assembly GCA_030340625.1 of Merluccius polli. NCBI lineage: Eukaryota > Metazoa > Chordata > Actinopteri > Gadiformes > Merlucciidae > Merluccius > Merluccius polli. The sequence continues at coordinate 35,180 of JAOPHQ010001479.1, forward strand.
GTATCTTGTAAAGATAGATAGATAGATAAAAACTTTATTGATCCCTTGGGGAGGTTCCCCTCAGGAAATTTAGGTTCCAGTGCAACACCACAATAGTGCAACAAGTAGTAGAAAAAAAACAAACAAACACACAAAGTAATAAAAAACACATCGTAAATAAATAAAATACGATAAACTATCAGGGAGATAAGATAAAATAAAATATCAGGGAAAATGCAAATGGTGCGCAAAACAGTGTGCAAACGGCATATGTATAAATATATATATATATATATATATATATATATATATATGTATGTATGAGTATATGTACATGTCTATATATAGCAGCAGGAGGTAGCGACAGTTGTTGAGGTAACTCCCTACAACCCACTGTGGAGTTGTAAAGTTTGATGGCTCAGGGGACAAAGGAGTTATATAAATGCAGTTAATTATTATTATTATTATTATTATCGATTGGGGCCCCTTCTGTGTTTATGTGCCGGATATAATATGCATTCGAGTAGATTAAAGCCGATATAGCATTTGTTATCTTACCTTTCACGTGACTAATAAAAAGGACATCCATGCCGGGAGTAAACTGTCATGTTTATTTCACTTTTTACTTGAGGACATTTGAGTTTCAGGTGTTCAGTTTACAAATCAGCAGATTATACTTTACATAAATAGATAAGTCGATCAGATCAATAGTGCAAATGGTACAACTACATTTTATAATGTGGTCACAATCTCTGGATGACATTTTGTCTTCCGAGAAACACATTTTTTTTTATCAAAAAGCCAATGCAACATGCACATACAAACAACATATAATTTAGTATAAAACCAAGTTAAAAACTGTACAGCACCATCTCTGGTGAATTGGAAATCCTCGTTCTGGATTGGCTGGAATTGTGCCAATTAGAAAGAGGCGTTACCTGTGCGCTAACTGTGTTTGATACTGGTTTGGCGACCCTAAGGCTGACAGACTTCTAGCAGGTGATCCTGAAGGTAACTGAGGGATTCTTCGATGTGATCGGGCAAGGATTGGCCCAGGTCCGCCCGGGATCTGGACAGCATGGACTCCACGGCGTCACACACGGCTAGCCTGGACACCACGTCGTTTGCTGTTGCGATGGCAGTGCACCCCCGTATCTCCGTGATCGGTCTGCGCAGGTCACCTGGAAGTGACCGGTTGACCCGTAATTAGGGTCTCACCAGAGAAAACGACAATGCACACTTGATGTTTTTTTGGAAAGCTCACCTTTGTTCACCTTGTTATAACTGAGCAGTAGCATCCACAGGAGATCGATCAGCTCCTCCCATTTTGGCCATCTCTGAGAACCGTCCTGGAGGAGGTAGTGGTTATGTATCAGTTTCTCTCTAGTCTCTCGCTTGCCTCGTCTACCACCATTTTGTATGTTATTAGCACCATTTTAAATCAGATGATTTGGTTGCTTTTTTTTTTTTGGTTTTCATGTTAAATCCTTCAGCTATACACACGTCTAGTATTTCTTAATATTTAACATGGGGTGTGTTTTTCGTCCTTTTATTTGTGTTATGTAAAGTAGTTTGAGTTGCCTCAATGTACAATATGTGCTGTAAAGATACGCCTCGCCACATTGCCTGTTGTTTCAACTGTAGATGTATTACTGTTGAAGTGGTCACTTAGCCTTGCATGGCCGACAATTGACAAAAGAGAAGCAAGCCGTTACGGGTTATGCTAGAGATAGGAGATATGTCGTTATTCACCGTAGGCTCCTGACTCGGGGTGCTGTTCTTCAGGAAGTGGAGCAGTAGGCTGAGGGACATGGGCAGGGTCGTCTTCTCTGGGCAGCTGTGTTCCAGCAGGTGCTGCAGCAACTTGCATTTCAGAAGCTCGCTCTGCAAGCTATCAAGTAACAGTTTCCTATGTGAAAGGCAGAGACAAAGGGCATCAGAAAGTTTTGAGAAGAGAAACCCTGCTTCGAAAGGCAGGGGCTAAAGCCACTAGATCATTGATTACATAACACCCAAACGCTACCCACAGAACGGGAGAAATATGGCGTTTTTCCATTCACATGTGCTTGCTTGGTTTGACTTGGTTTGGCTCGGCGCGCCAGCACAGCACGGCAGGGATTTGCGTCTCCATTACATCAGCGCTTCCCGCTTGAGGGTGTGTCTCTAACCGATGACGCGCGCGACGTCTGGTCCAATCCGCGTGCTCCATACCCATCTGACATCACCGCTACCCGCTTGGAGGCGGATCGGGCACGACTCGGCGCGTTTAAACTGGAAATGGAATCGCAAATCAGCGCGGCGTGGTCCGACTCAGCGGCGGCCAAAAGCGCCGATGGAAAAACCCCAATGGCCATGGAAGGGATGCGTCACGGCATGTTGGGGCAAGGAATAATACCAGTGTGACATTGAGCTGGCATGTAGGAGGCGGGGTCACAATAATCAATTATTCGATTATTATTTGTTCATCACTGTTTTTTTGTTGTTCAAATGTATCCTAGAATAATGTTTTTTTTTTAAATTTCCGCATCCAAAATAGACCTATTTGAAAATGCAGCCGCCACGTTACATTTGCGTTCTGCGTGCTTTGCTCCATTCAATCAATCTACATCTAGCTCTAAATAAATAGCATATAGGAACTAGGGGTGGGAAAATGTAGGATTTTCTCTAAACGATTTTCTCTTCTCCCACGAGTACTCTTTTGTTTTACTTTTTCTTCATGCGTCCTTGCACGGCAGACTTGTGTGTCTGAAATGCAATAACAGAGCAGAGATATAAATCTCCAGTTGCACTTCATCTTCAATTTCCAAATGTGTGTCACTACTGTTGACTCTCCTCAAGGTTTGTTTGTGCGCGAGTATTTTGAACGTTACCATGGTGATTAACGCAACAATGATTTAGTTGCAGTGTAATACTTTTGTTAATATTTAATTTATAATACTAATAGGGATGTTAACAATTAACTGTTAAACTGTTAACCAACAATATAACTTTTTAACACCATCAGTGAAATGGTCGGGAAAAAATAATAATAAACGTTCTGTTCCTCACGTTCTGTTCGTTTTTTCTGAAGTAGCACATGTAAAAATAAAGGGCTGGCCCCAAATATCCAAATAATCGTAGTATCCTTCATTAGTTTTGTATTGAGCATTATAACATCACTCTAAAACTGTCGGTTGTAGTTTAGTACACCGTCATAATTTGTTGACTTTACTTCGCCTTTAAGAGTGCCGTTACCTTTAATCAGCGAGGTTGTCAGTGATGACGTACTCTTAAGGCACTCTGTTATTATTATCTTTTATCCATATACATCTATTATGTCTTTTATCCATATACATCTATTATGTCTTTTATCCATATACATCTATTATGTCTTTTATCCATATACATCTATTATGTCTTTTATCCATATACATCTATTATGTCTTTTATCCATATACATCTAGTATGTCTTTTATCCATATACATCTATTATGTCTTTTATCCATATACATCTATTATGTCTTTTATCCATATACATCTATTATGTCTTTTATCCATATACATCTATTATGTCTTTTATCCATATACATCTATTATGTCTTTTATCCATATACATCTATTATGTCTTTTATCCATATACATCTATTATGTCTTTTATCCATATACATCTAATATGTCTTTTATCCATATACATCTAGTATGTCTTTTATCGATATAAGTCCACGCTTTTAGCAAGTAGCAACTTCTGCTTTTTTCCTCTCAACTGAGATGATGTTTCTCCAGTGGTAACCATTATTCGCTCACACCATCCATTGATTATTCAACAGTGAAAAATGTGAGCTGTGCACATATACTGTATAGCAATTGAACCCCCCCCCCCCCCCCCCTCACCTGTGTGATCTTCGTGGCACCACAATGAGGAGCACGTGGAAGAGTTCCTGGGACAGCTTCCCTAAGCTGAGCAGCGGAGAGCGGTCCACCTCCAGCGCCATGTGAAGCATCCTCTGGAAGACGGACACCATCCTGGAACGGAGACTAAACAGTGAGCTAACACCCAACGCCTATCGTTAACGGTCACGTATTATCACGCATGATTCCAATATTACGGAGTTTGACTGAGACGTGTCTGACGTTCACCTGATGTGATCATCTGTTTCTCTGGTGATCACATCATCGCCACCATCTCCTTCTGTTGATTTCTTTATGGCAGCGCACAGCCACCTGATGACATCTCTAGACAAGGAAAATAAACAGGTAGAATAACATTTCTTAGTGTAACGCACATCTTTGAACTAAAATAAAGCATGAAATAGTTGACTTTTTCACATTGTTAGCTGATTACATTTTTACTAATCTCAGATCCAGCAGACCTACTAGGTTATAGCACAACTTCTGGGGGGAGACGGCACAGAGCCAGGGCCGGAAACCAGAAACTGCAAGGGGCGGAGCTACACCATATTTCCTGTTTCGTTACGGAGATATCCTACCGAAGAGAATCTACTTTGCGTGAGTGGATGAAGCTTTCAGAAGGGGATTTTAATATGGGAATGTCTACACAGTGTTGACTTGTGTTGACACCTTTGCAGACGCTTTTTTACAGTTTACTACTGCTGGCCGAGTGAGACTACATTTTGAAAAACCAACATATGCAGATTATCCTTTTTTTTTACATTCAGTTATATTACATTTAAATCCTCTACGACTAAAACATTTTAGATGACATTAATTTATCTGGCAGGTTTAACATTTCAACCAATATTATCATAACATCTTTCTGCTATACATGTTTCTGCTTTTTTATTACATAAATACATGCAACAGACCTAACACATCACTTTTGAACAATCAATCAAGGCCAAAATGTTTTCTCCTGCATCTACTTGGAAATTGACTTTACTTGGAAATGGATACAGTCTGAAATCCATTTCAAGTCTTGATAATCCTACTGAACTACATTACATCTGTCATTTTCAAAGAGCCAATTTATTTCAAGTTAATTGTTCACCACTTCCCCTCCAGTTCTTCCTAGGCACCTGACGTACCTGACTTTTGTAAACTGAGAATTGCACGACAAAAACATCCCGGCTATCGACTGCTTGAGGACATCGGGGAAGAGTTTGGCTCTGAAGTCGTCCTCCATCGTCTGCACAACATACTCCAGCAGCATCCGAACAACCTCACATGGTTGTCTTGTGGCATGGTCCTCCTGACAAACATCATTTACAGAAATGAAGATGATGTACAGACAAGGACCGTTAAATGTGTCACATGTGTCGATGTGCAACAAGTCGTTCAACCTGGATGTCCATGACTGAGGTCAACAGCTCCCAGTCCCATGGAATGGTGCTTTTATCTGCCCTGTGGTGCCTGTAAACAGGAAGGGCAAAATCTCTATAAAAGTTTGATGTACTTGACAGCTAACGCAGCAAAAGAGGAATAACGCAAACCTTCTTTGGGTTAGAAATAATTATAAAAAGCTTGAGCCAGCTCGATTTAGCGCTGTATCTTTGGACTCTCTTCTCCCACTTCTAACTTCTTATACTATATCAGTAATGTCTATACTTCTCAATAAACGCTCGATGGTCTCAAGTGGAAAGAAACAAAGTAATAGCAATTAAGTCACTTATGCATCAAATCATGCATAATAACAACTCTGGCTTGTTGTATTTATTTGGAGAATGGCCCTTATATTCACCTTGTGGCCATCTCGAATGCAGAATTCTCCATTCAGTTTCCCCACCCAGCTGGCGTTCAGAACCGAGACGGAATCAAGACGGCCGCTGGGCGAATAAGGCCCATCGAGTGATCTTACTCACCTCTGCGTCCTCATCAGCAGATTGAAGGCCTGCACGCAAAGGTGCTGTGGGCACCGCGGCCCCAGCAGGATGCCTCTCAGCAGGTGGGTGGTGATGTCCTTGGGGGGGTAGGAGCCCGGCTGCAGCAGGTCCGACAGCAGCTGGACCGTACCCTCCGGGAGGCTCTCCTCCATGGTGGTGTAAACCAGCCTCAGGCTCCGCCCACTTAACAGCTGAGCCGCACGACCGCCCTCATTTTCATCTATATCCTGGGAAAAGGCAAAAAAAAGGGGGGGACAAACTTAGTGTCTGCGCTACATTATAGCACAGACTAAAAAAAGAGTGTGTGTGTGTGTGTGTGTGTGTGTGTGTGTCGAACCTGGTCAGAGGCCGTGTGAGCGATGAGCTGCTGAAGCCTGACTGGATACACGTAGCAGCGGTCCTCCCGGCCGGCGCCCCTGAAGGACTTCTCTTCCTCAAACATGTCGTCGTCTTCGTCGTCGCTGTCGTCGCGCCAGTCGACCAGCAGCACCGGGCTGTCGATTTCGTCGATGCAATAGGACTCGGTCACGGCTTCCGGAAGGAACCAGGTCTTACTGTCGCAGGGAATGCCGTCGTACAGGTTTTCGCCGGAGCCGCTCCTTCCCGAGTCCTTCTCCTCCAGCTTGCACCTTACGCCCGCTGCTAGGCTCTCCGCGCGCACGGCGGCGTCGTCGTCGTCGTCGTCAACGGCGACGGGCGTCTCGTCGGCCGGGCCGGACCCCGAAGACGCCAAACACTCCGGATATTGTGATACCGCATTCCGATCGGGTCGAAGGTTCAGGCCGAACCCGTCGGTCCCGGCTCGGAGGTCCTCGCTTTTCAAAGTCCAACCGAGGAAGGTGCCGCGCTGCGCCCGCTGCTTCGCGTCCGAGGGGCTCGATTCCGGCGGCTCGGTCGCCGACCCGCTGCGGGAGCAACATACCGGTTCCGGTGGCGGAGGCGGAAACGGGACGGGTCGGTCCTCCTGCGCACCGCGGGGCACTTCAACCGCATCTCCTGTGACCGAGCCGCGGCGGCCTTGTTCAGGAGTGCAGATGAGTTTATCGCCAGGGGTGGACTGACGCGCGTCTCCTCCTCCGCCTCCTCCTCCGCCTCCTCCTCCTCCTCCGCCTCCTCCTCCGCCTCCTCCTCCGCCGCCTCCGCCTCCTCCTCCGCCTCCTCCGCCGCCTCCTCGTTCTTGATCCTTTTCCCTTTGGCCGAAATATTTTTCAACCAACATTTTTAACTGCAGGTTATTTGAAAAAAGGCTGCTCTGCGGCGGCTTAGGCCACTCGGCCGCCGGATGGACCTTCTCCATTTGCATGGCGCGCGGCGACAGGCGATTCGAACCGTCGGTGTAGACCGCGCCCCCGCCCCCGCCGCGGCCTACTACGTCACCCCCGTTGCTCGGCGGCAACGTTTGGGTCGCGTGGTCCGTCTGAGCGTTGTTGCCGCCGGTGCCGTTCACACACAAGTCCAGCACTTCCATGACATCGCCGGCCGCGCGTCCTCTGAACTTCTTCAGCCAGTGAGGGGACCACCGGGGTTCGGTTAGGTCGACCAGGAGCTGCAGGAAATGAAATGAAATGCGTCAAAACCCCCCCCAAAAAAAAAACTACGCGCCAACAACACATGGCACAAAGAGAGAGAGACCATCATGAGAGATTTGCAAACCGGTATTTGGCAGTTAACGCAGCTCGTCTGACCACACACCAGGAAAGAGAGAGGATAAAAAGAAGTCGGTCAAAAGTGGTTGGACCGTCCCCCCAGTCACAGCCCACCGGTTGGACGACCTACTGTACGAGGAAGTCCACCTTGTCGACGACGACAACAACAACAACAACAACAACAACAACCACTGTACACATAGTATTTGCGTATTTTGCAGTCACCTGGAACAGCTCTGTGCACTACATCTGGCTAACTGGATTTGGCCCATGAAACAGATATTTATTTGAAAAAAAGAGGAACTGTTACCAATTCTGGGAAGTGGGCAGAAGTCTAGTTTCTTATCGGCTTTTAAGCCACGCCCCCCCCCCCCCCTTAAACCAACCAACCGAACAAAACCTCAGTCATATGCTGACTGACCTATTAATAAAGGTATGCCGTGAAACCACACTAGGGGACCTGGAGAGCACACACACACACACACACACACACACCTACCTCATAGGGCCTACAATGTGTGAGAGCCCTGCTCAGCACGCATGCACACACACACACACACACACACACCTACCTCATAGGGCCTACAATGTGTGAGAGCCCTGCTCAGCACGCATGCACACACACACACACACACACACACACACACACCTAGCTCATACGGCCTACAATGTGTGTGAGAGCACTTCTCAGCAACACACACACACACACACACCTACCTCATAGGGGCCTACAATGTGTGAGAGCCCTGCTCAGCACACACACACACACACACACACACACACACACACACCTCATAGGGCCTACAATGTGTGAGAGAGCCCTGCTCAGCACACACACACACACACACACACACACACACACACACACACACACCTACCTCATAGGGTCCTACAATGTGTGAGAGCCCTTCTCAGCAACACACACACAAACACACACACACACACACACACACACACACACACACACACACGTATGAGTTTTACGGCATTTTGCAGCCCTCTCAACCCCCCTCGCCACTTGTTACTCGCCACATGTGTGTGTGTGTGTGTGTGTGTGTGTGTGTGTGTGTGTGTGTGTGTGTGTGTGTGTGTGTGTGTCTGATCACACTGACCGGCGCGGCGGTGACGTCCAGCGGCGGTCCCCTCATCCCGACGCCGGTCTCGATCACCTCCACGTCGGAGTCGTCCTCCTCGTCGCTCCCAGAGCTGAGGACGATCACGTCCATCCGTCACGTCCACCCGTCACGTCCCCTGGTTCCTCTGGTCGTCAGCGCACGCCATCTGAGGTGGACATTCCCCCCCCCCCCCCTCACCTTTTAAGATGATGATGATGATGTTTTTAAATGTTAACGGTCAGATGCGGGGACTCCTGGCTGGGTGCTGCTGAGGTATGGGTGAAGTCATTGTGTCCTGGTGTGGGGGTGTGTGTGTGTGTGTGTGTGTGTGTTTTGGGGGGGGGGGGGGCGGGGGCGGGGGGTGAACTCTCTTCCTCGTCGTCTTCTTCTTCTTCGTCTTCTTATTTTTCCTTCCCCCCGTTTCATGGCGGTTGAGGGCCGTTACCGCCACCTACTATGTTGGAGTGGAGACCGGACTTATCTCTCTCCCCCTTCACCGAAACAAATACATGCACAGAAAAAATACATAGAAACAAATAATAATGTATGACATAATAAAATGAAATAAAATGATGACCAGGAAAACAGACCACAGGGGCATCCACGCATCACCTGCATATGGTAGTTATAGCAATAATAATAATAGTAATATTAATAATAATATAATAATGATAATGATAATGATAATAATAATAATAATAATAATAATAATAATAGCAATAGTAATAATAATATAATAATGATAATGATGATAATAATAATAATTATTATTATTATTAGAAGAAGAAGAAGAAGAAGAAGAAGAAGAAGAAGAAGAAGAAGAAGAAGAAGAAGAAGAAGAAGAAGAAGAAGAAGAAGAAGTATTTGTATAGCACCATTCATATCAAGAAACGCAGCCTAAAGTGCTTTACAAGGGAAACAATGGAAATCAATAACACATGTATACGAATATAAAACAAGTAGGCCTGTAAGAAATAGAAAATAAATACGCCTATGAGATCATAACAATGCAGTGAAAATAAAGGTGCAACTAATTAAGAGCAAGATCATAAAACATGTTTTTTTTAGCTGTTTCTTAAAACTATCAAACTAATTCATTGTTCGTAGCAAAGCCAGCACTAGACGACCTAAGGGGAGCCGTTTGGGCCATACTTAGAAAAGCAATCACAAAGATATGGAGGTGCTGATCCATTTAGGGCCTAATAAACAAGTTAAATCATTATCAAAATCAATTCTCAGCGTTACATGGAGCCAGTCTGCCAGCCTGGGAACAAGTCGAATAACACACTTTGTGTGATTTTAAAACAATACCACTAGAGGGCGCACAAGTTCCCCAAATGGGCCCCAAACGACCATCACCGGCCAGTACGACTGTATTAAGTGTGTCACGCTTCATAGGAAACATCTGCTACGTTTTATTATTCTGTCCTGGTGACACTGATGAACAATCAATCAATAATTAGCCTGACACGAGGAAATGCTGTATAAAAAAACCCGTTTTTCTATTGCTTATTCTTCACATATTTATTTGTGGCCCAATTCCTAAACATTATAGCCTATACCTGCAGAACAGTCAACTGCTGTTGTGTGTATGTGTTGCACATATTTTCATATTTGAAAATAAATAAATGACTTGTTTAATATATTAAATGCGTTTGCAAGGACTGAATGGCTATGCATCTCTTCATATGTTAAATGTAGGCTACAACATCCACAACAACACAGCTTATGTTATTTGTTCATGTGGGCATGTTTAATATGTAATTAAACAATAGGGCTTGTTAGACACTGCACAATATCTTTGACATTTGACACACACACACACACACACACGAGTTGCTCCTATTTTTAAACAGGAAAAGCAACAGGAAACTGTCACAATGACTCTATTTAGCTGATAAGTCACATGACTTAAAGTTGACTTGAGTGTGAGTGTGTATGAGGGTGGGCTTTACACTAAAAGCTGCTTCCTACCGATGGAAGTTGTGGGTGCATAAAACACACACAGTGTCATGACACGATAACAGTAGGTCTTCGTCGCAAGGCCGTTACATATAAATAAATATGAGATCATGGCATTAATCAAGCACTGTCAACGTTTGTCCCGTTTTAATACGCCTCATCGTCTTGCCCCCAAAAGAACATCCAAAACTTTTCAGCAGGACCGCAGAAATAAAATGATGAAAGCAGCAGAACTTGAAAGTGGGTACATTTGTTTTCTATGAAATGTTCCTATTTGCTGAAAATGCTGATTATACTGTACTATAATATACAAGAAGAGTACCCAAAAATATGAGTCATGCTATTCAGACATAGACAACTGTGTGGTGAGCAGAAGGACGGATGCAAAGGAAGGGGTAAATGTGCCCAATCTAAATGGAAATATTGATGTGTATCGTGTTGTGTGTAAGTAATGTGTTCAACCAGACACCCAAATGGTGGAGGGGATCCTCATCATATTCCATTAAAAAACTACACTGCTATGGAAACCTCGCCTCGCGAGACCATCCCCGTCTGACAAGTTCACATTCTGTTTCTCCCTGCAGATCGGTCTGGCCAGGCTATTATTAAGTTACACGCTTTTGGCCGAACCACGGTAGTTCAGACCAATCAGGAGAACTACTGACAGCCATATGGTTTAGGTGTGACGACAGCAAGAAGCGACTGTTTGTTTGAAAACATCAATGGCGGCTCCTAAAGAGGTTAGTGTGGATGCTGCTCTAGCATCAGTCATATCTGAACTGGAGAGTATTTATTCACTGAAAGAAGAGCAAAGAACGGCACTGAAGGCTATTTCTCGACGGAAAAGATGTTTTCACTGTCCTACTCTTATGGTTCGTTGATCTGATTGGTTAAGTTAGCCCGTAACAGATAGACAGATGATTCATCCAAAGCAGTTTGTCAGCAGAAAAATGTTTTTAGAAATCACACAATAATACAATAACAATATGTATACAATTGAGTTGAAAACATGAGGAAATGGATTATGCAAGGAAAATTAACTTAAGAAATCAAGGTTTTGCGGGTAGAAAAAAAAAGCAAATTAAAACTTGTTTGTTATTCAAACTATTTCAAATCTTGAAAAACTAGAAAAACTAGAATGAATATAATGTTATTATGTGTATGTGTTATTCATAACATATTACAAAGGTTTTTCTGTTTTGATCTGTTGTGTTTTAGTAGGATGTTTGCCAGCCATCGCAAATCTCCAAACACAATCAAAGCAGCTCTAAGCTCTTATTTTACTTAATTTGGCATCAGCTGTTCATTTTCCACCAAAATCCTCCACCTGTTGTGCGCACATCAACTAAACAACACTAAACGTAACTAAACCATGCGAATGCGGTTGTTTTGCATTACGTCGTCCAGGACTGTTACAGCATGTATATAAAGATTCTTGGAAATGGTAAAGATAACGCAATATTGGAACTGATAATTTCCAGACAATAAAAAAAATACTGTAATCTTATTGCTCTTTGTGAAACATGATAAAACATGCAGGTTATTCAACCAGCATTGTGACCCAACACACGTAGGCCTACCACTTCCATTTCCTAACATGCTTACAGACAGGATGTCGAAACAAATATTGCAATATTAGTCTTTGAAACTGAAACTGACCGAGTGGTTTCAGGTATTGGTCTCCTGGGACCGTCCTGATATTCACGTTTGCGCACAGAATGTGAACACGCGGCATTGGGGCGGCCTCACAAGGCTATATAAATATATTTATATATTTACACAAGACCCTCAGGAAAAGTAACACGGTCCACCCTGCCTGTGAACAGTGACGACCAGTAGGCCCGACTAAGAGATAATGATGTCGAGTCCGCCCAGACAGCCCTGGCTGGGCTGGTTAACGGGCGGTGTGTAGATGGTGAAGTGGAACCCAACACACATTCACAGTGCAAAGGGAGGTCAGGCTTGTATAGGCCTACATGCAACGCTTGCAGCTATTGCAATATTCGTTTTTTGAAGCTGAAACTGACTGTGGTTTCAGATATTGGCCTTGTGAGACCGTCCTGATAGTCACGTTTGCGCTTCGCAGTGAAAACGAGAGAAACAGAATGTGAACTTGCGAGTCGGGTCGGTCTCACAAGGCTCTCTCTGTCTCTCTCTCTGTCTCTGTCTCTCTCTCTCTCTCTCTCTCTCTCTCTCTCTCTCTCTCTCTCTCTCTCTCTCTCTCTCTCTCTCTCTCTCTCTCTCTCTCTCTCTCTCCTCCCCCCACTCCGCCCAGACAGCTCCGGCTGGGCGTGTTAACGGGCGGTGTGTGCGGACGGTGCAGTGACACCCAACAAACATTCACAGTGCAAAGGGAGGTCAGGCTTGTATAAGCCTACATACAACGGGCGAAGATCAAATAAATCCTCTTTGATTAAAGTGCGGGGCAGGTCTACATCGAGAGTAGTAAACAAGTATACACATGCCGTGTGATGCTGTTTATCCAGCAGTCTGCCGGAGAGCCTTTGAATGACTGCAGAACCGCCAGGGAGAAAGAAGTCAACCTGGCCGACTTTGAACTTTCCCCAATCTCATCAAAGCGGCGCACGCTCCATTTCAATACGCCAGACTCCCTAAATAGAGATTATTAACCCCTAAACGACGTTATCCAAGATTAAGTGTGTTCATGTTTTGTAACTCCTAAGCAGCTCATTGGTCAAGCTGTGTATGGTGTATGGTTGCGATATTCAAAAAGAGTTATCTTAAAATATCTCAGAGATTCAATAAATATTATTGCCACACTTGCTAAATAAGAAAAACAGCACTGACTTGCCGCATCAAGCACAACTTGTGAGCTTAGTCCTATATTGTTTAAACCATGTGTGGCCATGTATGGTCCTTTTCAAACTGAACTTGAGAGAGAGAGAGAGAGAGAGAGAGAGAGAGAGAGAGACAGAGACAGAGACAGAGACAGAGACAGAGACAGAGAGAGACGGCAAGCAAGAACAAAAATGGTGGTGTCCTGAAAAGGCTTTCCCTAGTGAGTCCATCTCCCACCTCCCCTGCATGCCCTCCAGCTGTGAGGACAGGACCTGCCACAGGACCACATATGCTTCACCATCCCCTCTATGGCCAGTCACTCACCCCCTCTCCACGCGCTCCTCTTCCCCGCCGTGATTCATAGGCCACCCGAGAATTACGCACAAATGTCCGGATACACTGTCTAGAGAAGCCGTATATTCAACATTTTGGAAATCTCGGTAGCAATTTGTATGCAAACAAAGTCGCTACTGTGTTTCGGTGTGATATCTCTACACCTGTTGAAACACTGAGCTCAGTCAAGCAGCATATCATGCCCCCCCTTTTTTTTTTGGATTGAATTATTAAGGAGTGAGACACGAACCCCCGAACAAACAAAGTCGTCTAAGGTAAACACACCGCCAGTTCATACGTGCAAAAAAAGACTCCTTCTCTTTCTCTTTCCCCTTTTGAGCACTTTTGAATTATCTAAATGATGTGAGCTATTGAGGAGAGCGGCGAGGCGCTCCAGAGTAAACACACTCTTGCTCAAGGATGATAAAAGAGATGTTTTGTGTGGTCATAAAAAAAAAAAAAAGAACAAGGTCCAATCAATCTCTGCTGGCTGATGCAATCATAACATAAGCAGGGCCGGGACCGATGGCAAACATGAAATAAACGCTCTAATGAATATTTGGCCCGGCTGCGAGCTGCAGATGGATAACTGGAATATTATCGGGTAACTGTCAAAAGCCTCTGTGAGTGGTGTCGTCTTCCCTGAGTGTGTTACAAATGGGAGCCGCTTATAAGAGGTTTAGACGGTTTACTAAAAATGCTTTTTCCCAGCAGACGCGATATGACGGCGCTCGCACATATTGGGCTTTATTGTGTTTTTTTCTTCACTGAAACATACAGGACTACTATTTGTCTTGTGGGGGGGTAAAGTGTGATGGCATGCCAGACTTGATTGTATTACATGACTGTTTTTCGGATCTACCTTTTATTCTTATCGCAAAGTGTATGCTGGCGTAAAATATTATAACCTATTGTGGGGTGTATGTGGTGTGTGTGTGTGTGTGTGGTTGATAGCTGGTTTACAGCCTCACCTGGACCCGATTCAGACTCTGGTCGCTGGGTGAGGCTGCGGCATACACCAGCTGCTCAGCGTCATGGCATCTCCAATAAATGCATCTTCAAACCAACATCCACCTGTGTTCTGAGGGCCCCAGCAAAAGCCACTAAGGTGGCGCGGGGCAGGGGTAACCTGCTACACTGGCGCCCCAACGTGGGGCTTCTCCAACCCGGGAAGGGACATGGAAGGGCTGCCTGGGCGCGCTCTGGCGTCACCAGCCGCGCCCACAGACGGCCACCCTCAGCACCGGCCCTTCTCAATGGCAGCCGACGGCCAGCGGAGGAGAGGGGAGGCAGCGCTCCTCAGCCCAGCTGTCAGGCCTCCTCCGAGCCCGTCCAGCCAGCCCCTGGAAACGGCCAGACCAGAGACACCTCCGCCAGCCAAGGCAGAAGCCCCAGGCCTCGGGTCTCAGGGTGGAGAGGGAGGGTGGGGTCGGCGTGTGACACTGGGCAGGTGTAGAGGCAGTGGGGTTTGTTGAGTATTTTTTTCTGTTTTGCTTGGATGGGGGAGGGGAGGGGAGGGCAGGGGGTGAGGAGGCTGAGGCCGGGGATGCTCCCCAACCAGGGCTGGACATGGGACCCAAAATCGGCCCTGGTATTTTGGCCCAGACCGGCCCACCACAATCGGTCACACACGCGGGTTTAAAGAAGTGATTGGGCCGGCCCATTGTCAATCAAGAGAAAAAAAAACAGTGGGCCGATTTACCTGTTTTATGGGTCGGTCGGAAAAACAAAACAAAAACACAGTTGTGTCGGCACCAAAAGGCACGTCGGCCCGCCGGGAAAGTGCCCGGTCTGCCAGATGGCCAGTCCAGCCCTGTCCCCAACCTCACTTAAGTGTTGGGGGGGGTGGAGTGTGTCTAACATTTTACATTTAGGGCATTTAGCAGACGCTTTTGTCCAAAGGGATTTACAATAAGTACATAGTGTGTGTGTGGTTGATAGCTGGTTTACAGCCTCATCTGGCCTGGGTCAGACTGATTAGACTCTGGGGCCGCATCTGTGGCACATGAGCAATCATGGCACCCAGGATAAACCAGCTTTCACCACCACACACACTCAGCAGAGAGCCTCTGGCATGGCGGCATATACCAGCCGCTCGGCGCATACCATCACGCCATCTCCAACAAATGCATCTTCGAACCAACATCTACCGGTTTCCTGTGGCGGAGGGCCCCAGCAAAAGCCACTAAGGTGGCGTGTGGCAGGGGTAAACTGCCACAACTATACTCCAGCGCCTCAAAAAATATTTTTCTGGTGTTGTTCAGTTGCCATTACCTGTTTCCTTTTCACAAAAATAAGCAGGGTTTACTTGCACCTCCAAGGTCATGGATGAAGTCATCATTCTAAAGCTGTCAGCAAATCACACATCTCTTCTGACCAACTTATAAAAGCCCTCCCTGAAAAAAAAAATACATTCAGCTATGATTTTGATTTCTGTGTGTCAAGTGGGAGAGAGAGATAAAGAATGATAAACACACATGGCAACCATAAACTTAGTGTTTGTTTGTGGTGTTTTTTTTCCCTTCCTGTTAAAAATAGGTGTCAGCTTTGGCAATGTCGTACGAGAATGGACATGCCAGTGAAGCTAGTTAAAGTGAGATGAGGGAGGGAAAGGGAGAGGAAGATTGGGTCGTAGATGTTTATCTAAATCGCCCTTTCTTTTGTAAAATAACATTGAAAGATGGGTTGTTGATCGGTTTTTGAAAAAACAAAATGTGTTTGTACACGCTTGAGTTCTTATCCATACATCGAATAGAGAAACACCTGGAGTTAAAATGACATTTTGTACAGTTTTGTATGTGTCTACAATGAAATCTACATTCAAGTTTTTAGGCTCTATGCAATTGGTTGTTTGGAATCTTATTTCGTAACCCATTATGTCATACACTTCAAACGTATTACTACATGATTTAAAAAACGCACACACATTTGTATTTATCTCATTCATTAACATCTGAAAATAATAGAGGGGCCGCTGTGCTTGGCAGAAATAATTTGGAAATTACTGCATTTTAGTTATCCCATAAACATCTCTTGAGGCACTGTCAGCTGTCTGTCTCTATCTATCTATCTATCTATCTATCTATCTATCTGTCTATATATCTGTCTGTCTGTCTGTCTGTCTGTCTGTCTGTCTGTCTGTCTGTCTGTCTGTCTGTCTGTCTGTCTATCTATCTATATATCTATCTATCTATCTATCTATCTATCTATCTATCTATCTATCTATCTATCTATCTATCTATCTATCTGTCTATCTATCTATCTATCTATCTATCTATCTATCTATCTATCTATCTATCTATCTATCTCCCTCTCTCTCTCTCTCCTGCTCTGTCTCTCTCTGTCTCCCTCTTGCTCTCTCTCTCTCTCTCTCTCTCTCTCTCTCTCTCTCTCTCTCTCTCTCTCTCTCTCCCTCTCTGAAATGTCACAAGCCACCTGCTGATCCTATCAGCAGATAGCTGTTGAGCCATGTCGGTGGCCTGTGCTGTACTCATTATGCGAGCACTGCAAAGGAAATGCAAAAAAATGTCCAAATTAACAGACATCTTTAAAGGATTACGTTATGTTGGGGGATGGTTTGTTGTATTAACACACTCTGTGTGGATTTTGTTATATCATCAGCCATCATACACACACACATGGCGCGCACACACACACACACACACAGGTCA
>JAOPHQ010001479.1:57500-80000 GCA_030340625.1 Merluccius polli
GTCGTGTGGGCCATCTCCGCGGTCATCTCCTTCCCGCCTCTCCTCATGACCAAGCACGCCGAGCACGAGTGCCTGCTGAACGACGAGACCTGGTACATCCTCTCGTCGTGCCTGGTCTCCTTCTTCGCCCCGGGTCTCATCATGATCCTGGTCTACTGCAAGATCTACAAGGTGGCCAAGCAGCGCTCCTCCACCGTGTTCGTGGCCAAGAACGGCCTGGAGAGGCAGCCCTCGCAGTCCGAGACGTGCTTCGTCCGCGGGAGGAGACGGAGGAGGAAGGAGGAGGAGGACCGCTCCGAGATGGAGAGCCCCAGCAGCCAGAGCTCCGGCAGCGACGCGCCGAGGCGACGGGAGGACGAGGAGCTGGACGACATCGACCTAGAGGAGGAGGAGGAGGAGGAGAGCTGCTGCGCGTCGTCCTCGACGGCGGAGGACCACGCACACCACAAGAAGCACCACCACCACCACAACCAACACCGCTTCAGCAAACGCAGGAAGGTGGAGGGCAAGGCGCAGGTGTGCTGCCCCCCACGCCGGAGCTGCCGCCTGTCGTGGGCCTCGGCGCGGGCCTCGGCGCAGCTCTTCCCGGAGCCGCGGAGGAGCAGCAGGGGCGCACCGGTGCCGCTGGCGCTGACGCTGACGGCGAAGACGACGGCCGCCAATAACAAGACCAAAGTGGCGCAGATGCGGGAGAAGCGCTTCACCTTCGTGCTGGCGGTGGTGATGGGGGTGTTCGTGCTGTGCTGGTTCCCCTTCTTCTTCACGTACAGCCTGCACGCCGTGTGCAGGGACAGCTGCTACGTGCCGGACATGCTGTTCAACGTCTTCTTCTGGATAGGCTACTGCAACAGCTCCGTCAACCCCATCATATACACTATCTTCAATAGGGATTTTAGGAAGTCGTTCAAGAAGATCATCTGCAAGGCCGCCAAGCGCACTTGATGGACGTGAGGATGGCGTAGGCCTGTGTGGACTTACTGTTAAAAGCCTGTCTGGGGGGGTGGGGGGTGCTGGGCCTGGACCAGGGATTCAGGGAGGATGCCATTCCGGGAGTCATTTTTTGGACCACACGGATTACCCCTTACGGACCCCTTCAGTGTAATATCATGTATCATGGAAAATGTGTTTTTTTGTGCAGATTGTTTAATTGTTGAAAGGAAAAAAAAGAAACTATTAAAAAGATGAACACTCATAGGCTATCTGTTCAACATGTCTGATCAGTCCTGTTTGAATCCATCAGCTACTTCATTTCACTTGTGCTAAGGCCTACCAAGTTATTAAGTATAGGTCACTGTATAATGTGTGCTGCCAACCTGCACTTCTGCACTGGGATAATATTTGATGTAGCAGTGAGTGGAGACACAATTAAATAAAGTTGAGAGTTAGAACAAGTCATGATGTGAGATGATCAGGTGTTATGAGGTCAAATATCTGCGGTATATATTTTTCATGAGAATTAGGTTCAGCGTGCCAACGCTGTCCACACCCTGTATGCGTGCGTGTGCGTGCGTGTGTGTGTGTGTGTGTGTGTGTATGTATGGGAGACACAACCACGCCTCTTTATAGACGTTATTACGCAGTAAAACGCGCCGTTTCAGTGGCTGAAAACGTAAACCTGAAAAAACTTTTACGCAGCCCAAACGCGCCCAAACTTTTACGCAGTTTGGGCGCCAGAAAGATGTGCGCCATTATTGCATGTGACTGATGTGAGCTCCTCCTCTTGCTTTTCGCAGCTATTAATTATGTAATGAAGTAGGCTATTATTATTATTATTATTATTATAGTGGAGTTGGTTTAATAAGGCAACCAAATGAAAACGTAGGCCTACACGTTTTCTCTCCCTTAAATGTTCAAAACGACATTAATCTAAGGCAACATGTCCACTGTCTGTAATGAATGAAATGTCTCTCCGTTTTTTTGTTTTGTTTTTTAGATATTTAATTTGTGTATTTATTTAATATTAGGATACGCGCGATTTGGGGAGGTAATGAATGGATAATGATGAACGTGGTTTAGTTTGCGGACATAGACTATGATACCTGCTTATAGTGTGATGTGAAATAAGGAACTTGACAGACGGCCTTCTCCTATTTAGGTCCTATTTATTTGTCATTTATCATGTCATTTATTGCGTTTATTTTATAAAGGGACAGTGGACATTGGTAGCGGATGAGGTGTCATATCTCCCCCCCACACACACACACACACTATGTCAAGCGCTTTGAGTGTCCTCCAATAAAGCGCTATATAAAACCTATCAATTGATCAACTCCGACCGGCGTATTTCCAACTCTTGGCAGGCCATTTAATATCACATAAAAAAAAGTGCGCATGGCGAGAGACAATAGCAGCCATTCACAGCAGCAATAAACACCAATGAACATACAACAGAGCAGCACACAAACCGACATCAAAAAGTGGGTTGGTCCCTAGTCCCAACAGACCTGTTCATTAGACACGTTTGTCCTTTATTCTTGAATGTGTGATCGGTTTCACAGTAATGTCAGGCCCTCTGTTGGTAGTGTTTCCCAAAGATGGGGAAAAAAAGCTAATCCCAGTGAGCGGTGTGACTGGATGTGGTGCTGCTGGTGATGCAGTCCTCTCTCCTGGTGGACCTGGTGCTTTCAATGGGAAATCAACATCAAGCAAACAATTATGCAAATCCTGCACGCAGCAAGCAACTTCTGGATAAGCTCCTGAAGTTTGCCCACAGCTACAATATTGTCCAGGACAGCAATGAGGCCATCAGTCTGTCTGTGTGTAGTTATGAGAAGACATTATTCAGTACATGTTGACTTGCATCAGTAAGCGATGGATTAATTATGTTGAGCATACCAAAAGGGAACATTCCTTGTTAGTTATAAGGTCATTTTGTATTTTTTTAAGGACCATTTATACTTTGCCTGCTCTTGAAATTATAGTTGGTTGAATTATAGTTGGTTGACAAATAAATCCCCCCATACTGGATGGTTTTCCCCAGCTTTCCTGTCTCTTGAGTTTATGTTTGCTGACAAATGTTGGCCAACATATTTTAAGGTTTGTGCTCTAGCAAAGCAAATTCTCAATAAATACCTCAACAGTCAAAAATCAATGCAATCCTGCACCCCAATGCTTCCCTGAATGCCATCGGCATTGTAGCTTGAAGGACATCCCGCGATAGCCATAAAAAACCCCACCCAGACGAAACACACGACCTTGTGCCAAACCCTAGAAACATTGGAATATAAAGTGAGTCTCAGCCTCAGAAACAGTAAAATAAGCTTTTGAAATAACAGAGAGTGCAGACAAAGGGCCGCAGGTGACGTATGGCTCCCCAGAGCTGAAAACACTGCAACAACACCAAGAAGCTGGAAAAGGTGTAAAACTTTGCCCTGTCCACTGTTTTTTTTATAGACTCCGAAGGCTGAACTGTGTGTCCAGTGCAGAGTCCCGAGCTCAGCGAGTTCAGTTGTTCACTTCAACACATCTTCCATCCTCCCCATGTCATCCATTGTAAGGTCTGCCTGGCGTTGTGCATCTGGATATAAAATATTTGGGAGAGAAACAATATTTGAGGTTATTACGTTATTCCCAGCAGGTAAATATTAGTCTAATCGAAATCGCTATGCAAATTCCAAATGATGTACATTTGCATCCAGGTTGTAACCTGGAAATGACATTACGTTTATAAAGTTAGGTTATCTAATCTACTCAAAGTTACCTCAATTATTTGTAATTAGAAATGGGCCTGTTATATCTAACTGATAATACAGGCTAAATAAATGAGTATATACCTTGCTGGTCATGTCATGTCAGAGCTTCTCTGGCCCGGCGTTGGCCCGCTTCAGGCCTCTGACTCACGCAGCTCCAGGACAGCTACTGCACCCTCCGAGCGCCTTCTTTCATCTTCCCTTGACTTCATCCTTTCACCTCGCAGTCTTCCTGCCTCTGAGATGAGTTCACCTTTTGTATATCCTGTAAGGTTCACTGTAGGAGCCCACTCAACCCATATCCAGTGCTTTGCAGCACTTGGGCTGCCTAAAAAACAAGTGCTGACATAAAATCAGTTCAAAACACAACATGACTTCTTAGAAGACCATTAGGAGAGTGAATGAAAACGTTCATACATTATGCTCAACGATTATACATTATATTCAATGATTATACATTATATTCAATGATTATACATTATATTCTCAATCAATCAATGATTATACGTTGATGTATTGAGAGTGTAACAAACACCTTAACATTAGCTAATAAGAATGTGCAACATATTGAGTTAGCGCTCACTCATGGTTCATTTGTTACAGCAAAAACATCTCTCTCTATATATACTGTATATATAGAGAGAGAGATGTTTTTGCTGTAACAAATGAACCATGAGTGAGCGCTAACTGATATTTCCTCCAGAAAGATGTAGATTTGCCAACCATTTTCTCACCTTTCTCACCTTTGTGGTGAATAATTTGGAACACAATACAAAATATAGGTTCATGCCTAAAATTATGTTTTGAAAGCTTAAGGTTATTCAGTGTGTGTGTGTGTGTGTGTGTGTGTGTGTGTGTGTGTGCGTGTGCGTGTGTGTGTGTGTGTGCGTGTGTGTGTGTGTGTGTGTGTGTGAGCGCTTGTTTCCTGTCTTTTCAGACAGCGGAAAGGTCTGGAGGTCTGAGCAGGTCAGTGCTATACAAAACCACATTTGATTTCCCAGTTTTACGAACATGTGGCACTAATGGAGTAATATTGGAGGAACATATTGGACAAAACATCATTCTATCTTGTTGGGTCATGCAGCAAGAAGACAACATGGCATGAAGTCAGCAGGTTTATCCCACCTATTCTGGCTGGCAACAGACCAGTAGATGACCCACACCATTAGCAAGTCAAAGCCTGTGCCGGCGCTAGGCTATCATATAATGCTGCATGATTGCCCATTCTGATAATGTTTTTATGATGCACGTTATTTGGAGAGTGATGGGGAGAGAAATTACGTAAATATGGCACACAAAAAATAGTTAACAAAGAGCTTATGAAGGACAGACACAGTCTGTGTCCTTCAACCATTTGTGCTTTGTTGGACGAAATGATGTACACAAGCAAAACAAAGGCAGGCCTTAATAGAAAAGTGGCTTTTTCTGATTAGAAAACAAAGTCACAATAGGCACAGATATTCAAATCAAAGCCAGAGTGTATAAGCAATCAAAATTGGCCAACATATTCAGAACCTTATGACTTGGTCCATTATTAGTCATTATTCAAACTCAAAATCCATCAAAAAGCATATTAAAAGTCATACAAAATATCATAAGAGGTTACCACTGGTCAATTATAACATTATTACTTTGAACAATCCTATGCAGCGAACTAAAATTAAAAAAAAAAAGAAATGAATTTGCGAATAACCTCAGACTGTGATGTGCAATATTATTGCAGTGAGGAAGAAGGGAAGCGAGGCCTATGTACTATTTTTGTATAGGTTTTTTTTTTAAGGTGAAAAAGTGAGAGCAGAGGGAAACAGCACTGTGTGGGGGGCTACAGTATGATTGGAAGAGTTCAGGGTTAATATATGAAGTATTAATGTCCACCTCCGAATGTGTTTACAGGAACTCACTGGCTTCCTGCTGAAATGTGATGAGGGGGAGTTGTATAGGAGTACAGTTGGTAACAGTTGTTTGGTGTAGATTTGTCCTCCCCCCCCACACACACACACACACACAGGGAGAGAGAGAGAGAGAGACAGACAGACAGACAGACAGAGGCAGACAGACAGAGGAGGGTGCAGTCACATTATTCATGAAGAGTTACACCATCCTGGAGGATGTGGGGCTGATCTCAGAGAGACCTGTAATATATATTCCACACACCAACAGCGGATGAGCGTCGTGTTTACATGAGATATCTGATTAGCGCGATCAAAGTGATGGTAATGTGTTGCTAAATAAATGTTATGATTTCTCAAGAGTGTCGCCATTATGGTGAATCTCATTTGCATTGCTTATGCAATGACAGCGGTTCTCAAACCATTTTTTTTTTTACTAATGTACCTCCTCCCAAGATATATTTTCAGCCAAGTACCCCTTTTGCTAGAATAAAACATTTTTTGGGAAGGAAAAAAAATAAAGTAAATTAATATAAATGTATGTGCATATCATATCATGAACTTTAAATTGGTGGTGCAACTACTTTAGGGTTTAGTAAAAACCTGGGCTTCGCTTATGATTTTTGTCATTCATTGGAAAAATGTACAGAACCTGCACATCAGTATTCAGATACACTCATTTATTTACGTTTTTCATGTACCCCCCATGGGGTATGTGGACCCGCATTTGAGAACCATAACTTATGATGTAGGTCTCATTACCTCACCCAAACTCCCAAACAACAATTAACAAACACACAAACAAATCACGCATGCCATTCGTGATTGAATCTCCAAAACCACATGTTAATACCAAGTGGGAACAGAGCCTTTGTTTTGATTACAATCGGAGGAGACGCTGAATTCCCCGGTTGCGTCGGCCTTTCCAATTCAATTACGTTTCTCATCAGCTGAACCACTACATGGAGGATGTAGAACAAGGCTTTTAATTAGCTGCAGCGCTTTCAGGTTGTCGTAATCCATTTGTAATCATACAACATGTCTGCTATCGTGCTATGCTGCCCCCCCCTCCCCAACACTCACTGCCCCCCAAACCCACCGCCAGTACCTCCAGCAAGACATAGATGTCATTTGGTGACATGTCCCAGAAGACAAAGCACTACTTCTAGAAATACCCCACCGTCTCTGCCACACACACACACACACACACTCTCTCTCTCTCTCTCTCTCTCTCTCTCTCTCTCTCTCTCTCTCTCTCTCTCTCTCTCTCTCTCACACACACACACACATACACACACACACACATACATGCCTGCAGTACTCCAGTCTCAGTGTTACATTAAGATGTCACCATTTCCACCATCTGTTTCAGAGCATGGCTACAAGAAAGTCAAAAGACGGTGGTGTCACTATGCATAAGGTACAAAAAAAGTTTTGTTGCATTCAATAATGGTTGATATAATATATCTATATCATATGTAATTATGATGTTGAGGCTCTGGAGGTTTTTTTTGCCTTCCTCCACTAGACGTTTTTGTATGTCTATGACACAACATAGTTCAGCAGCGCAAACATAGTTGCATTGACCTTTGGCAAGGCAAGGCAGCTTTATTTATATAGCGCATTTCATACACAATGGCAACTCAATGCGCTTTACATAAAACAATAAGAATTGAAATAACATTTTAAAAAAATTAAATAAAATAAAAAAATAAAAACAACTACAGAAGAATAGAAAGAAATAAAATACTATAAGAGCAGCATAAAATCATGATTTAAAAGCAGGGCTCCGAACCGGTTCAAGGAACGAAAACGAAAACCGAAAACGAACGGTATTTTACGAGGAACGGAAACGGAAACGAAAACCAAATGGTCTTCAACTGTTCCGGAACAGAAACGTTATTCTGAAATCCCCAAAACCGGTTAATAACCGGTTTTTTTTCGTTCTCTATATACCGTAAAACTTCCAATAAAAGCAAGGTCCCTAATAGACGCAGGGGTGTGGCGACACGTTTTGACAAATAAACGCAGGTCTCCAATTGAGGCCGGATCTGGATTTTATCTAAATTATTTCTTGAACGACTTAAGCCGTTTAGATCACCTACACAAAGATACGGTAACCGTTTAAACGTCTGTCCATATGGACATAACGCACATCGTTAGATCAGTTAGACTCTCCACAGATAAATCATTCAGTTCATTTAACACAAACTATGAACACCAACGCATAATTCATCAGACTTACCGGTAAACAAGAGAGACGGGGAAAAGGTCTGACTTCCAACTTTTGAAGCGATCATAAAGTCCGTAGGTACGGTGTGTGTCCGTTCCTGCATTGTTTATATTCCTTAAGTCCGTAAGGGTCCACCGGTCAAAAGAATCAATGGGTTTCATTAAATTAATCCGAGTTGTGAATAATATCATGTGAAGTCCGGTGCTCACTGTCTGTTTACTGTCTGTATGCTGGCTGTCGTAAATCTTCCGCTGCCGTAAAACGACGTTCACGTTCGAGCGTCACCGCGGACCTACGGCCGGCGGGGGTGCCCGCAATCATAGACATATATACATGTATACTATGTATATATGTCTATGCCCGCAATAGTAACACAAACACACCACGGGCCGACGGGGGGGGGGGGGGGCGCGCAATAGTAACACACCGCGGGGGGGGGGGGGGGGGGGGGGGGGGGGGGGCGCCGCGCCGCGCCGCGCGCAATAGTAACGGCCGACGGGGGGTGCGCAATGGTAACACACCGCGGACCTACGGCCGGCGGGGGGGGGGGGGGGCCGCAATAGTAACACACCGCGGAGGCCCCAATAACACTGCCGGAACGTTAAGAACGAACGTTATTTTACGTTCCGAACCGGTTCAGGAACGATATGTTGGTGGCGGAACGCAAGAACGAAAACGTTAAATATACCGGTTCCGTTCGGAACGGAACGATTGAAAAATAATTTCGTTTTCAAGCCCTGTTTAAAAGGACATAGTGCAATTAAAATTTACAATTTAAAGTGCTTTGAACAAGCTCAACCATAAGCACAGGAGAAGAGAAGTGTTTTTAACCTGGATTTTAAAATGTTCTTTGATCTTTGACCTCTCATATTCCCTCTTCCCTCTGTGCAATGTGTTAATCCAGTCCCGTTAAAGCAAGGGAAGGGAAGCAATGGCCGCGCTGACTGACAGGCAGGTCAAGATTCAGCAAGAGGGCAAGACTGCTTTTAAACCACTGCGGCGCTGCGGAGACGTCTGTGGAGAGTCGTGAATGTTTCACAGGCGGGATGCCCAGAATCAGGTGAAAGGAGCACCCTATAGGAAGACAGCGAGAGGTAAAAAGAAAGAGGAGCAGTTTCATTGTTAACACGCCACCCAGCGCTGCCGGGTGCGGGTAATTGTTTCTTTTTGCCATACTTTTTTTTCTCCTTCAATTGCCTCTAACAAGACTTCAAGGGCTGGGAACACACAAGGAAGCGCTCCTCCGCTCCCGCCAATCCCAGGAAGCCGTGCGTCCGAGGGAGTGAGGGGCCGGCTTGTCACGAGAGTAATGCTGCGTTCCATTTGTCTCGTAAACTAGTGGTGTGCGATACTGCATATTTTGGTATCGATCCGATACCAAGTAAATACGGGCCAGTATCGCCGATATCGATATCGATACCGATACTTTTCAATAAATAAGGTGGATGCGTCGTTGAATCGCTAAGTCTCAATTAATTTTCGTGACCTTAAGTGTTTTTTGTGTATGTTTCCTTTTTTATTATTAAATAGTTAAAACCTAGGACAGAATGAGAACAAAGTTTATAATTAAATAGAAAATGCTTTATTATCAAGTTTTTTGCTGTGCGTCACGTGACTCGCGTGACGGCGCAACACCTAAACACAAGAGGGGGGGGGGGGAGCAAAGTGAGCTCTGTGCTGACACCGGAGCGGCGGCGGTGACCGCTGCTTCCTCTTTGCCGAAACCGCAGCATTGCAAACAAGAGCGGAACTTAAAGTAAAGAATCGATCCCAACAGGCTAGTATCGATCCGATACCGATACCGACTTGGTATCGATACTATCGATATTTGGATCGATCCGCCCACCACTATCGTAAACTCGTCGCCCGAGTTGTACTGACGCGAGAACGTGACGTCACTTCCTGGGTCGTACCACTTATAGCGTTCCATTTGTCTTTGGACATTACGAGTCGGAGAGGACAACTTGGACGCCACCGGTGTAACAGCTGCAATGTGATATGCAATGTGATATGTTTTTAGCCACATTAGCCTATTTAGCAAACCAGTTCGAAAACAAAGCTTTATATTGTATTGCACGCACAGCAAAACAGTGCAATGCATAAATTGGTGACCGGACTAAAGCAGCAATGTAAACATTAAGATCAACATTAAAACGACCAACGGAGTACAAATACAAAGAAAATACATCTCAACTTAGTGAAGTATGGGCGCAGCCGTCTTCGTTTTCCAGGTCGTATGTTCCGCTTTGTTCAACTCGGTGTACTCTGAAGGACCCCGAGTTGGACGGCGTATATTACGACCAAAAGGGGGCGTGTCTCGGTAAATGTCGCGAGATAGCTGCGAGATTTACCACTTTCCAACTCGGGCGACAAGTTTACGAGACAAATGGAACGCAGCGTAAATCAGCGGTTGTCGGGCGGTAGCGTGAGCGAGGCCAGGTAAGCCCCTGTCCAATGTATCACAGCTTCAAGCACAGTTTTTATTATTATTATTATTATTATTATTATTATTATTATTTTATATATAACATGTTTTAAACTGTAATCATGCCTTCATATGTCCTGCTATATTTGCACTTCTGGTTGTGTACTTAAAATTTGCACTTTAGGTAAACTTCCACAGTCACTCGCCACTTTATATATGTAGGGACGAGCCATGTAGGAGCGTATGTATCATGTACTGTATGTTCTTTGTCTTATGTCTATGTCTGCGTCTCAGGCTTCCTGTTTTTGTGTGGTGTTGTCTTGTCTGCTGTGGAGCACACCACAGCAAATCCCAAACAACTTCTGTTGTATGGCAATTAAAGTATTGAATCTTGAATCTTGAATCTTGATCTTGAATCTTGAAGCGGTTGTCCTACTTTGGAGACGAAGCAGGAAACCTCTTGAGCCTCTTGAGGTCGGCAGCAGCCGTGACCGCCTGTTTGTGAAGAGACTAATGTGTATTTCCTCTAAGCCCTGGTGTACGCGACTAACGTGTAGTTCCTCCAATGGCCTATAGGCGGCTTGCGGTGCCGCCATTCTAAGTCAATGGGAAAAATGGGATTTTTATTCTCCGTAATACAAAGCGAATACATTCCTGTATTTTGAGAGGTCCCATCTGGCAGTGTTATTGAATTTAAAAAAAGTTATTAAGGATTTAATATTAATGAGTTTTGGCCATAGACTACTGCGAGGCGGCTATTAAATTCCCGCTCCTGTTCCAAATGATGGATGGTTTACGCTGCCGGTTGCAAGATGCTCAAACAATGGCGGCGCACGTAACGCGAAAATCTGCGGCTTCATAGCGGGTTGCCTGTAAACCCGACGGGTGATGTCACGGACGCTGCGTCCATATTATTTACACGGTCTATGGTTTAACGCGTGTATGTGCATGTTCTGGAAGGACCGAGGCGAGGAAGGGATGGAGACCGAGGGGAGAGATCACTCGAGACGCTAGAGTCGAGAGTGATAGAAATTGAAATGACACTTTAGCGCTGACATGTGGCCTGGTTTTAACGATAAGAGAAGACGCGGGCACTTTTCATCAGTTTGCCTTTTTTTTTTTTTTTTTTGGGGCAACAGCGAGACATATTTTCAATTTCATTCCATCCATTCCAAACTGAGGTCTCCGCAGAGGAAATGTGGTGTACTGCTGTGTCTGTGTTGGAGACAATCACAGTATAAAGGAATAGCACAGGCTAAAACGCTTACTGACATTGTTAAGATATGTCGATTGGTGATGTTTGCGTGATGCATGCGGTGCGCATGCATCACGCAAACATCACCAATCGATCCATCACCAATCCAGGTCCTCTTTTCACCGTTTTTTTGTGTAGTGTTTCACTTTCACTTGTCAACAACTGTCATAAGCCTCCCTTCATTTTGTGTTGAGTGACTGGTTGGGGTGTTGTGCTTGTATGATCTGCAGTGTTAGTAAATGACTTATGCATATGCATATGTTGCCATATGCATCTGCCAGAGAACCAGCAACAGAGAGATGAGCAGATCTAGATAGAAAGGGAGATAGAGAGATACCATGAAGGGAATATTAACCAGGCACACTAGGAAAACAGACCAGCATGTAGCTAGCGGCTTTCACACGTAAAATGTGTGAAAGAAAACATCAGACGTGCGTGGTCACGGTTTACATACAACTCTCTTATTGTCTTAACATTATCAATGTCATGTAGCTATTCCTTACTCACTATGCTGCCTTCTTTTTGACGTCTTCAAATTCAAAAAGAGAATGAACCCTAAAATGAATAGATTGCAAAGACAACTATTTTGATCATCTTTCCCTAAATAATGAAATCCTCCTCCTCCTCCTCCTCCTCCTCCTCCTCCTCCTCCTCCTCCTCCTCCTCCTCCTCCTCCTCCTCCTCATCATCATCATCCTGCTCCTCCTCCTCCTCCTCCTCCTCCTCCTCCTCCTCCTCATCATCATCATCATCATCATCATCATCCCCGCCAAGATGACGAAAGGCACGACTATTTTCGCTGGTATGGTTATTATTATGTGCTTGTTAAACTGATGCTATGTTGTTGTTTGTCTCGCCTGCCTCTCAGCACTCCAAGACAGATGACTTTCACGCCCGCTTCCAGCCCTCTCCTCCGCAGTGTGTCGATATTAGAGTCTGAGCGAAATTTGGTTCGATGTATGTTTTTTGGGGTAATTTGTGGTAAGTGTATCTGGCCGCTGTGTTTGTGAGCAGGCGGTGGTTGTCCTGTGGTCAGGACAAACAGGGCAGTGATAAGCTCCCATATTATGCTGGATTCCTGCTTTTATTTTGTTGTCCTTCCCTGCTTGTGTTTATTATTCTTTCCGTCGTTTACTTTCATTTCCTTTCCTTTTCTTTCATTCTAGTTTCTTTCACTTCATTTCCTACTTTCCTTCCTTTCCCTTCCTTCCCAATCCTTCCCCATCCTATCCTATTTATGACATGTATGTACACACACACACACACACACACACACACCTGCTGCTGTGACTGTAATGTTTTCATCCATTTTCCTGATCGTGACACGACACAGTATACCTGATCAGTGGCTGTGCCTGTGTTTCTTTTAGCATCAATTTAATGTTATGGGGGTTATAGAGGTGCTTCACCAATGTGTGAGTGAGTGGTGGTCTACTGCATCTCCTAGCTGGTTCAGGTCACAGTGTGTGTGTGTGTGTGTTTATATATAGATAGCTGGATGCATTTTCATTTATTTTCCTCTCTCAATTCTCGAATAGAAATGATAGAGAGGGGCAAAGTGGGGTTCCAGATAGACGGCAGGCGTAGGCTGGGTTGAGTTATGTGACACATGTGTAGGCTTACCATTTTTTGGGGGAGAATATCTATTTTAGTAAACACAGTTTCACTCCTTTTACTTTCACTAAAATCTTTTTACTCGACCAAACTGGACCGCCAAAGCTTGTATCGTCACCATTAAAGAGGACTACGTAAGGAATGAAATACATCTGGCCGACTAAATAATGCATGGTCACAATGTGAAAAGAAGTATTTTTACACTTGTTATACTTGATATCGTGTTCTTACCTTTTCCTGAGTTGAATAATAGGAGAGGCTTTTAAGTTGCCCAGAAGACCGTTGTTGTTCTTATGGTATTTACACTTTAGGGCAGGCCTGGGGAATCTGTTCCACAAAGGGCCGGTGTGGCTGCAGGTTTTTGTTCAAACCAAGCAGCAGCACACCAGACTTGACTCATTTAATCAACTGATCTCAGTCTTCAGAGAGCTGATTGGTCAAACTGTGTGCTCTTGGTTGGTTTGAACAAAAACCTGCAGCCACACCGGCCCTTTGTGGAACAGATTCCCCAGGCCTGCTTTAGGGCATGAGTGTATTTTCCACTGCTGTCCATTGGAGCGGAAGTGGGAGTCAGGCATGGGAGAGCGTCAGCAGCAGCAGGAGGGACCCCAGCCTCTCAGCAGCAGCAGCAGGAGAGACCCCTGAACCCTGACAGGCTCAGGGGTCAGGGGTCAGGTAGGCACGTCAGCAGCGACAAAAGTGGCGGAACGCTTTGAAGCCACGCTAATAGACCAGGTCCACAATAACCCGCATCTGATGACCACCCCATCTACGATGGCGCCGCCGTCATCGCATGTTCTGCTTTGACCTCCTCGGGTGTCACCCTGTTTATTGCTCACATCCGGCGAATCCGGACGTGCGCTGCATTACGAGTCCTCCGGCGCGCCCTCTAGTGGGGTCCTCCAGTAACACGCCAAGTACAACATAGGCAAGTATGTGAACGTTACCGTTCACCACGCAGCCGGTTGTCTACACAAAAGGTGTGGTTAAAAATCATACGTATATCCCCGGAGGAGAGGATACATGGCTATGTCTTTGTCTGATGTCTGTTCATTTTATGTTACTCATTCAAGTGGCCTCAGTAGTTTTCTAGCAATGGTGGCCCAGATGAATGCAAATTGGGTGAAAGTATAGCCAAGGCAGCCAGGGCTGGATTTGAATGAGAAAGCGTTTTCCTTTCCTCTAAGCGGCCTGGGAGATAATGTCGCCGTACGTATATATCGACGTAGGAGTGAAGTCACTTGGGGTTTAGACAAGACAGTAATTCCGGGTGTGAGTTGTCATGGGAACCCACACCACACATGGATTAGCATGCCGCATGCATGCACACACACGCACGCACGCACACGCACACACACACACACACTGATCTCTACCTTCAAGACATGACACATTCTAGGTCCTGAATAAATAAATAAATAAATACATAAATAAATAAATAAATAGATACAAATAGTCTTTGCGGTCAATGCTCCCAAACAAGCAGCAAAGCCAAAAGTGTTTACAGTAACAGAGAAGAAGGGCAGCGAAACCCAGCCGTCTCGGCGGCAACAGGAAGTGATATATCAAAGACACGCGGCTTATTGGAAGAGAGTGGCGAGTGTGGAACAGCTGTGTTGCATACGCAATGGACATGGTCACATATCCACTGCGGAGTTGAAATAATAGCTGCAGCAGTGAAAGGAAATATGGAAAATTGCACCCCAGAGAGCTGGAGTCCCACAGAGGAAACAGCATACAGAGGTCTGACTAACAGCCCCATGCATGAACGCGTCGCCTTTGATCCCCCCTTTTTTTCGCTCTTTCCTCTCGTGTCCCCCTAGCCGCGTGAGACCATCTCGATCTCGCGAGTTCACATCCTGTTTCTATCCGCAGATCGCTCCGGCCTCGACAGCCTGTTGACAGCCTGTTGACAGCCTTTTCCAAAAAATGTTAAAATGCTAGAACCAATCAGCGCAGGGTGGAGGGAGTTTCGGATCATTAGGAAGGAGCGTCACAGTAGGCTGAATTAAAAAAAAGAAAGTGTAGCAACGGAGCAATCAAAACAGTTTTCATTCAAAATGTACTGAAGGACAATGTTGAAAGATCTGCGCAGAAGGCCGTTCTCACGTTTTGGCTTTAGTGTCAACCGGATTCGGCAAGGGCGAGCAGAGCGGCCGAGGCCAGACCGATGTTCATTGCCAAACGCAAATATGTGAATATCAGGATGGTCTCGCGAGACTAGTATCTTCCCTCTTTTATCGTTTTTCCGTCCAACGGAGAAACAAAGATCGACAAAATAGAGTCAACCACTTCTTCGTGTCGTTATTCACGATAAAGCGTTGCTGTGTAGCCTCGCGTCACCGTTGATATCCACAAGAAAATGAATAGACTAATATTAAAACCAAACTACTCTGCATTGGGCTTTGGGCGTGTGGTGTGGCTTCGACCGGCACGCAGCAGATCCTTGATGAATCACATCGATATTTCACTCAAGCCTCCTTCCCTACATTGACCAGATGGACGGTGATGATAGATAGATAGTACACAGTGGCGCGTTGTTTGTACTGAACAGGCCACAGCGATAATAGGATTTGAGCCTCTAACCGAGACTAAGCACACAACGGGCGCTAGGTGACGACGAATCACCGACGGACAGACGTTCGGTGACGAACGAAACATCAAACTCGACGACCACAATCGCGGCTAGCAATACTCAAACTTGGCATGCACTAGACGATTTTTCAGATGTAGGATACGTGAGAGACCACACACACCTATCGATAGATGGAGATACATTCAACTGTGATGGCAACGATTCTGCCAACACAGCAGACCGCAGACCAAACAATTGAATTCTCCAACAACCTCCGAGTCTTGCGATCAAAAGCGTGACTTCAGCGTAAACAAACACGGCGGACGGCGAACTAGCTTTTTACTAGTTTTAATCCTAACATCCTAAAGAACTACTAAAGAACTACGGACAAAGTCATGGAGACGGCGTGAAAACGGACTGGACACGTTGCAGCGTGAGTTGGACGGTCAGCGTGGCTCCCGATTGGCTATTGTCTTATATTGTCTTACGTTGAACATTATTTTGAACGTTATATTGAGCATTACATTAAATATCGAACACGTTGAATATGTGCGATTTCGAATCGGCGCTCAACGTACCCCACACCACAGGATAATCTGTCAAAAAAGAAAGGCACAAAATCGGGCTAATTATCCTGTAGTGTGTACCCAGCATTAGAGGTAACAGGTGTGCCTGCGCCGTGGAGGAATTGTAGGACTCAGACTCAGACTAGCTGCGTGATACCCCTGAAGCCTGAAGCTTCATCTAGGATCACACTGGAGCAGTTTTTCTAGTTTGTCAAGGCTGTGCACAGAATTTTGATGGTGGAGTTTTCTTCTTCACAATAGCCGTTGGAAATGGAGGGCGTGATATGATCTGGTGGATATCTCTTTGGTGGATGAGTGGACAGCTCATTCATCTGGCCATGGGACAGGAAACCTATCGATCACCCCTTGAGTGTGTGCGTGTCTCTCTCTCTCTCTCTCTCTCTCTCTCTCTGTCTCTGTCTGTCTCTGTCTGTCACTGTCTCTCTCTCTCTCTCTCTCTCTCTCTCTCTCTCTGTCTCTCTCTGTCTCTCTCTCTCTCTCTCTCTCTCTGTCTCTCTCTGTCTCTCTCTGTCTCTGTCTGTCTGTCTGTCTCTGTCTCTCTCTCTCTGTCTCTCTCTCTCTCGCTCGCTCTCTCTCTCTCTGTCTCTGTCGCTCTGTCTCTGTGTCTCTCTGTCTCTGTGTCTCTCTGTTTCTGTCTCTCTCTGTCTCTGTCTGTCTGTCTCTGTCTCTCTCTCTCTGTCTCTCTCTCGCTCTCTCTCTCTGTCTCTGTCGCTCTGTCTCTGTGTCTCTCTGTCTCTGTCGCTCTGTCTCTGTGTCTCTGTGTCTCTCTGTCTCTCTCTGTCTCTCTCTCTCCCCCTCTTAACCCCGCGTGAATGCAAAACAGTGCAGACTTCTCTCCTCTCCGAGCCAGCCCAGGCCTCAGTGCAATGCAGCACTTACGAATGATTCTTTGTCTCTCTCTGTTTTTGTTTAATCATCCTGGTTTCCAATCCTTACCTGCGAGCCACCCCTTACCTCTCTGGTCACGCACGCGAGTGACCTGAAACTGCGGTTCAGCGCAGACTGGGTACCGCGCATGGTTAATGAGCCACAGAGAGGATTGTGGACTGGACGTCTTACAACTGAACTTTCCAAACATACATGTTACAGATAATCCCCAGCAAGTGTGAAGGGGGCTGAGAGTCAGAAGGCATCAATGCATAACACCCAATGGGCCAATTAGGGCTCCCTAAAGAAAAGGCTGTCATTAATCAGTGAGTAAGTTTCCATTCCCGCCCCCATCAGAGAGCCGAAGGAGGCTGTGGAGGAAAATGTGGTACCTCTTGGATGAGGGGTGTGTGTGTCTGTGTGTGTGTGTGTGTGTGTGGGGGGGGGGGGGGGTATGCGCATTAGAGATGCAGGGATTGAATAATTGGCTTGCGTGACCCGACTATAACCGCAGATGTAGGCGGTTGCGGATCTGCCTTTTTTCTTTGTTTATGCGGGTGATTTGCAGGCGGGTTAGTTAAGATTAGCTTCTTAATTTTTCCAAACCTT
Source organism: Merluccius polli (assembly GCA_030340625.1). Lineage (NCBI taxonomy): Eukaryota > Metazoa > Chordata > Actinopteri > Gadiformes > Merlucciidae > Merluccius > Merluccius polli. The sequence goes on from JAOPHQ010001479.1 coordinate 75,244, forward strand.
TTCTGTTCAATAGCGTTTTGCCTAAATAAAGAAAGCTGTGCTATAAAGTAAAACATTGACTATGCCTGTTGTTGTCTGGTTCCTTCATCCAAATGCATTACCGATAAAAGGCTGCACTCATGCATGCTGGGCATGCTAAAAAGGTTGGCAACGAATTAGGCAAATTCTCTGAACAAATTATGGTTGTCCGCAAATCTCCTTCATATGAAACAAAATGATTAATAACAAAACAATTTGGTGAGAAAATACCTCAACTGCGCATCACTGGTGTGCCGGTGTGCTTGTGTGTGTCATTGTGTCTGTGATATATGGAGGCTGGTAGCGCATACAAGATGCAACACGATGCCAGCGGTGGGCGTTAGAGTTTGATCATTGCCCCTGTGGTGATGCAGGCGGATCACACACATTACACATGCACGCACGCACGCACGCACGCACACACGCACACACACACACGTGCGCGCTGAGCAGAGTTCAGGTCAGGTTACGGCATGCCGCTGAGGAGAACATCTTAGGAATCTCTCTGATCTTGGGATGCTTCCTAAAGTGGACCAACGTACTCAAGCTACCATTCTCGATGACGGGAAGAAGCCTCTCACAAGTCCCTCTTAAGAGGACCTTAAACTCGCCGAGCCAGCTGTTTCCACACCACACTTTGCACTGAAAAGCCCCCCCCCCCCCCCCCCCCCCCCCCCCTCCATATAGGGGAATGCAGCACCATATTATTCTGTGACTGTTGTGGCTGCTGCTGCTGCTGCTGCTGCTACTGCTGCTGCCACTCTCAGGCGTCTCAGAGGCAGCAGAAGGGATGGATGGAAACATGGCAAAGCTGGGAACCGGGCGATGGATGGATGGATGGATGGATGGATGGATGGATGGATGGATGGATGGATGGATGGATGGATGGATGGATGGATGGATGGATGGATGGATGGATGGATGTGGGCGAAGCTTACCTTGTTATGTGGGTAGGACGTCTAGGGGATGGGATGACTGGCAGATAAAAAAGTGGGTGGTAGTATTGCTGCAGGCGCCTGGGATTTCAGCTGCTTGTTGGTGGTGGTGATGGTGGAGGTGGTGGTGGAGGTGGTGGTGGTTGTGGTGATGGTGGAGGTGGTGGTGGTGGTGATGGAGGTGGTGGTGGTGGAGGAGATGGTGGTGGTGGTGATGGAGGTGGTGGTGGTGGAGGAGATGGTGGTGGTGGTGATGGAGGTGGTGGTGGTGGTGGAGTTGGTGGTGGTGGTGGTGGAGGTGGTGATGGTGGTGGTGGTGGAGATGGTGGTGGTGGTGGTGATGGAGGTGGTGGTGGTGGAGATGGTGGTGGTGGTGATGGAGGTAGTGGTGGAGATGGTGGTGGTGGTGGTAGGGCAGGTGGTGGGGCAGGTGGTGCTGGAATGAGAGCAGGTTGGAGGCTTGTTCAGCTTAGCAGTCAGAGGTGGGATTTCTAGTCTGGAAGACAGACTGGAGAGGTTGAAAGGGTTTTGATGGAGAGAGGGCGGAGGCGGATAGATGGGCTGTGGAGGTGGAGGAGAACGTCGGTGACTGACTCGATAATGAAACAGTGTCTGTAAATCTGATCTATCTCTCCGTCTCCCTGCCTACCTATCCTCACCATCACCACATCAACACATCTATTTTACGTATTGTCCTTCTGTCAGTCTGTTTTCACCATTTCTATACTGAGGAGGGGGGGGGGGGGGGGGGGGGGGGGGGGGAGCTTAGGAAAAAAACATGTCTCGAAGTATAAGCTAACAAAAACTAACAACCCTAGTAATGCCTGAAGGTATTTACATTACTTTTCTCTAGGCTTTGATGTGCTGGGATTTTACAATTCACCCAGAAGTGTGCCTCCCTTTTCCCTCCTAAATCCCTTTAGCCGTGATGTAATCAGCCATAGTATAGCGTGCTCAGGGGGGGAGTATGTTTTTTTCCGTTCTTAGTTGGCATGAGAGAGAGAGAGTCAGAGAGAGAGAGAGAGAGAGTCAGAGAGAGAGGGAGAGAGACAAATAGACAGAGAGTCAGAGAGCGAGTCAGAGAGAAAGAGCGAGTCAGAGAGAGAGTCAGAAAGAGAGCGAGAGAGAGAGAGAGAGTCAGAGAGAGAGTCAGAGAAAGAGAAAGAGAGTCAGAAAGAGAGAGAGAGACAGAAAGAGAGAGAGAGAGAGAGTGAGTCAGAGAGACAGAGAGTCAGAGAGCAAGTCAGAGAGAATGATAGAGCGAGTTGAGGAGAGAGTCAGAGAGAGAGTCAGAGAAAGAGAGAGAGAGAGAGTCCGAGAGAGAGGGAGAGAGACAAATAGACAGAGTCAGAGAGCGAGTCAGAGAGAAAGAGCGAGTCAGAGAGAGAGTCAGAAAGAGAGCGAGAGAGAGAGAGAGTGAGAGAGAGTCAGAGGGAGAGAGTCAGAGAAAGAGAGAGAGAGTCAGAAAGAGAGAGAGAGTGAGTCATAGAGACAGAGTCAGAGAGCAAGTCAGAGAGAATGATAGAGCGAGTTGAGGAGAGAGTCAGAGAGAGAGTCAGAGAAAGAGAGAGAGAGAGTCAGATAACATTATTACAGTGACAGATCCCAGGCTCTGAATTATGCAATACTAATAATAGCAGAGTGTGTACCCCCCCACCCACCGTCAATCCACCCCAGGGTGCCATAGACAGGGTGTCATATCTGTATGTAGCTTCCCCCAGTCCACTTGAGAACTCAAGGCTATGGGTGTGTCTCAATGCAGATACTTTTGTATACTTCCATGTAGTACACTGTGTACACCAGTGATGCCAGTAACGCGTTAATTAGTAACGCGGCGTTACTCTAATATGACCACGTTTTTCAGTAACGAGTAATCTAACGTGTTACTATTTCCAAACCAGTAATCAGATTGAAGTTACTTATCCAAGTCACTGTGCGTTACTATTTTTATCATTTGCCATTTTCCTTAAAAAAGATGCTTTCTTCTTGCATCTCGGGGAGTGACGTTATGCATGCGGTTTCGCGTTTTTTTGAGGAGGTTTGGGCTGGAAAATCTCGCTGTCACCTGACACTGCTGCCAAGCAACCAGCGGCACAAACGTCAACAACAACAATGGAAGGAGGAGAGAGATGTGCGTTTACTCGGTGGAAATATAGTCACTATTTTGACTTTGTGTCAATGAAAGATGATAATATTAAGGTTTGGTGTACATTCTGTGCTGGCGACAAAGTGTTATCCAGCTTCAAAAACACTACCGGTACTTCAAATTTGAAGAAGCATTTGGAGTCGCAGCACAGTACAGTGAAACTTAGAGAGAAAGTCCCACCAGGTGGCGCTGGTGCAAAACAGAGAGCTACGACTAATTCAGGAGGTCCCCCACCCAAACGACAAAAGTTGAGGCGGCGGGGGGTGTTGTCGGCAGCTGCTGAATGTAACTAATAAAGTAACTTGTAATCTAACTTTACTACGTTACTTTTAAAATCAAGTAATCAGTAAAGTAACTAAGTTACTTTTTACAGGAGTAATCAGTAATCAGTAATCCGACACTGGTGCACACTGTGCACTTACTTGCGTAGTTCATGAATTTCGACAGGGTTGTCTCTCAAATCGAAACACGGCCGTTGCGCACAGGAGTTGCAAGCGGGGCGGAGCATTATCGCCAACATTTTGGCCGCCAAAATAACTGCCGGCTTGTTTGCCCACTTGGCCGTATTAAAAAGCAATAAAAACGAACGTTCTTTTAATTCGACCGCCATGGTCACAAATGACGGCGGTCGCTCTCCTTTCCGCGACGGAGCCGAGATGGCGACCGTCGAGGGTGAGGCGGGGTCCGGCGTTCCACACTCAGCCTTGTGACCGCTGTGAGTAAACCCTCAGGTGTAAGTATGGAAGTACGCACATTGAGACACAAGGTAAAATGTCTCACATTTGACCATGCGTACCCCGCAGGTGTTTTCTTATGTACCATTTGACGAGCTGCAGGGAGGCATTGAGGTGGTGATGGGTGTGGGTGGGGGGGGGGGGGGGGGGGGGCATCATGATATTTAGCATAAACCTTTCAAGAACCTGTCATCCTAGACAACAGGACGAATCCATATCGCTGTTGGGCTGTTGTCGACGAGAGCTCACACACACACACGCGCACGCACACACACGAGGACTTTGGATAGGATGAGTACACAGCATGTCATTGAAGAAGACTGAAGTACCGTGATGCTATTTAGATACATCCATTACCTCGGCAGGTAAAGTAACTACCCCTGAGATATGTATGCAAGAACCACTCAAGAATCATATTTATTACAAAACTTTATTTTTGTCTCATTCTGTTGGCGTCTGAAAGGAAAATATGAAACCTAGAAAGACAAACATGAAATATCACTGAATCTCCGTAATGGAAAGAATAATAAGAATAAGAAAAATGGAATGAAAGAACCGGTAACTGTATGCTATACATTATCGGCTATATAAAGGCTATAAGCTTTTAGTAGCCACTGTAAGCATTTTAGACCATGTTATGGAGAAGTGGCTTGTTGGCTGAGTTGCATGAAGGAAAAACAATAGCTATTCAGATGACCTTACCTTGACATTTTGATTGAATTATAATGTGATATAATCAAATACATAAGTATACTATTGATTTAGAATTGTAAATTAACTGAATACAATTATCTGCTTTAATCATCCATAAAAGACAGTTCAGTTTCATACCAATAATAGTACTTAATTACTCAATTACATAATTACTATATTGTTATTGCACATAAGCAGTTCACATGGCATACTTTACCATAGGTGTTCCAT
>JAOPHQ010001479.1:82500-110000 GCA_030340625.1 Merluccius polli
GTGAGTGTGTGTGTATGTGAGCATGTGTGTGTACCTGTATGTGCTTGTGAGTGCGTGTATGTGTGTCTGTGTGTGTGTGTGTGTGTGTGTGTGTGTGTGTGTGTGTGTGTGTGTGTGTGTGTGTGTGTGTGTGTGTGTGTGCGTGTGTGTGTGTGTGTGTGCATGCATGCGTCTGTGTGTAGGGACTGCATCTGAATTGCTTTGGGTATAGGAAACCGTTGCCTGAGATTCGTCCTGATTTAATGAATTCATAGTTAATGAGTATATGGGCACGACTAACTTGGTGTGTGTGTGTGTGTGTGTGTGTGTGTTTGTGTGTGTGTTTACATCTAATGAATGCAACGGCGATGCTATGATTCGTTTCAACTGCCTTCCTTCTTATCTCATACCTCAATTTAGGGGGAGAAAAAAAGCCCTTTGTATCATCACGTTTCCCATAATCCCCCATGGTTTAGCGGTGACAGCTGGCCTCCTAACCTCCGCCCACACATCCAGGGGAGTTAGCTGAACATCACATCCAGCTCAGGTACAAATCTTTGTTCTGTGTGTGTGTGTGTGTATGTGTGTGTATGATGTGCATTACTTCCTGGAGAATTATAATGTAATAGCAGTTAGACGTTCCTCATTATGCTTGCATGTCCATGCAAGTAGTCCAGGCAGTAATTATGTACAACATGGCGGTAATGACTGCTAAGTGTGGGTCTGTGTATTTATTCGTGGTATTTGTCAAAGTGCCACTTACTTATTTCCAGAAGCAAAGCTATATCTGTGAATCTGCAATTTTCTGTATTTTCATTTTTCTCGCCTTTAGGCTTAATGCTAATGATAATGCTATACTAAATTAGAACTAAATTACTAAATTATAACTACACTTTTATGTTGATAATGAATGATCACCTCTACATTTTTAAAATGGTTTATTACCTAGAAATAATGATATGCTGAATGGAAGATTTGGCGTTAATGTATTCATAAATAACGTTGGGCAACAGATGCTTGGTGTTAAGCTTTACCTAAAGGAAGTCCAGTGAGTGCGTCGGCTGTGTGGGATATACTTTTTCCTCTTTGATATCGGCGCAGTTTGTTTATTCAAGATGCCCACCTGAATACAAACCATGCCTGTGTCTGTGCTGAAGTACACACCGTCCCGTACTATAACCTTTTGGCTGAATGCAACGTGTTTGTCCGAGGATATCTGATCACCTGAGGTGCGCCGCTCTGGGTAGGTATTACGGAGATAATCTGCCGGACGGGACGTTCATTAAAACGTCCACTTGCGCCAGAGCAGAGGTCCGGGAGAACAGACAGGCAGACGCGCATCGCCGCCAAGATGGGCCGTCTCTGGAGCCCTGACAGAGACCAGGTCCACTGACCAGCCAACACAGTGGCAGCAGTCACCTCATTCCGGCTAATCTATTTGCAGATGGCAGACACAGAGAGAGACAAAGTGAGAGACAAAGTGAGAGAGAGAGAGAGAGAGAGAGAGAGAGAGAGAGAGAGAGAGAGAGAGAGAGAGAGAGAGAGAGAGACAGAGACAGAGAGAGAGACAGAGACAGAGTGAGAGAGAGAGAGAGAGAGACAAAGTGAGAGAGAGAGACGGCAGAGAGAGAGAGAGAGAGACAGAGACAGAGACAGAGTGAGAGAGAGAGACAGAGTGAGAGAGAGAGAGAGAGAGAGAGAGAGAGAGAGAGAGACGGCAGAGACGGCAGAGAGAGAGAGAGAGAGAGACGGCAGAGAGAGAGAGAGAGAGAGAGAGAGAGAGAGAGAGAGACGGCAGAGAGAGAGAGAGAGAGAGAGAGAGAGAGAGAGCAGTTTCATAAACAAAGCCTTGTGCATCAGGGGTCTGGACGTATTATATTATTATACAACTTGAATCTGTTAAGCCTGTTATGGCGCCCTTTAATAACATTACCGGGAATGAAATGTCACAGGGGCGCCTCTCCAACACACGTGGTGGTTGAAGGCGACGTCTGCAACAAAAGTATTAGCGATCTTTTGAACCGAACCTTGAAGCTGAGTTTTTTAATTACCCAATTAGGTCTATAGAGCAAAACTCATTCCAACACTCGGTGCATATCACCAAGTGACATTCAATTGCTGCCAATCTGTTTCCCCTTTTGACTAACAGGCCCATCTGCAGAACCTAAGGCGTCAATTTCCATCTGAATAGGAGTCAGTGGAGCTCTCCCTGCACCTCGCACCAACCAACCACCTTCTCACACGCACGCAGATCCTCAGGAGCTCCTCCAAACTCTTCTATCATCTGTTCACTCTCAGTGGAGAGACTGCTTTATGCGTCATACACTGTTACAAAAATAGATAGATGAAAAGTAATAGATAAGAGGAAATAGAAAATGGACTTAGACACATCGGCTATAATCATAGCTTTATTTAGCAGCGTCGTCCCGCGTTCTGCGTTGCTGTGAATTTCTGAATGCATTAAATCCGTTTAACAAGCATCTCGCCGGTAGATCAAACTCCATTTTGGTGAGGCACGTGTCGGGTGAGGCACAACGCTTCGAGTCACCGTAAATCACGGCCTCAAGTTGCTTATTGCTTTCATAAAACCGTTACTAAAACCGTTTCTGTAGACTACCTAGTAAGATTTCACAAAATAATAAAACGCGATCATTTATTGAAAACGATTCGTCATCCTTCCGCCCAGCGATATAGTTCCTCTAGACAGCAAAATGGTTGCCAAGCAACACAGGCCATAGCATACAGGCTTTGGCGTACAGGCGCACTAAAAAAACGAAAAAAGTGAAGTGAATTGCTATATGCGGTCACAGGTGTGTGGTTATAGTATTTTACAAACGGCTTCGAGCCAATCAGACTCAAGGACCGGAACTATCCGTTTTATATCAGGAGCTTGACATTAAAATGGCAACCCCATCCTGGGGCAGGCCGCGTGTAACACCACTGCAGGGGCATCCCAGAGAGCGGGATGCTAATGGTATTGAAGTATTCTGTTGCTGCTGATACCGCTGAGTGGAGCAGCGACTGGATGGATGGAGTCCATTTCCTCCCTAATAAGATTTCTGACCCAAGTCGGTTGAATTTAATGATTTTTCTCTGCTTATCTTTTCGTTTTGAATACTGATCACAATACTATTTACTATCCAAACAAGGACATTCAATGACAACACATTTCAAAGTAGATGAGACGGATTTTGGCATTGTTGCACTTAGTAGTAGTAGCAGCGTAGTGCACAGGATATGCATATGCAGGATACGCATGAATCCAACGTCGTTTCGGGAATGAGCTCACAAAATCACAAAATGTGTTTTCGAGGTGTGCTTTGTAAGGAGGCATGACACAGAATTTAAACAAATAACCGAGCAATCCTGACCGTGGGTCATTCTGCTGATGGACCACGCACAACACGTGATAATAACATGGGATCATAGGCCCTGTTTCTCCTGGATGTGTCATAAAACAGAATAGATGTTTACTCAATTGTGCATTCACCACCCATCCTTAGCCCTGGTGCTATTGCACAAATACCAGCACAAAAGCAGCACATCCACCTAAAAAAACATTATTAAAAACAGTTGAATTGAGAAGAGAAGAAAATAGGGGGAAAGGAAAGACAAACTTCACCTTTACAACAGCAGTGGTCGTTTTCTTTGTTTGCTATTTCTCTTGATGTCTGATTTCCTCAACTAAATCTCTCTGTCTCTGTCTCTGTCTCTGTGTGTGTGTCTCTCTCTCTCTCTCTCTCTCTCTCTCTCTCTCTCTCTCTCTCTCTCACTCTGTCTGTCTGTCTGTCTCAAAATGATACGTCCAGACCCGATGCACAAGGCTTGTTTATGAAACTGCTCCTCTCTCTCTTTCTCTCTCTCTCTCTCCATCTGCTCAATCTAAGTGCAGTGATAATAACTATGAGTAACTATAGTGAACTTTGCCTTCCAATTTAACCAACTTTAAATGATTGTGAGCTTGGGACAGGATAGTGTATTGAGTAGTGACGTTGGACTCCCAGACGAAAAGTACTGAGTGAGATCTCCTCTGCAGTCGATACACGTAGGCATCCGAGAGCAAGAAGTTCGGATAAAAGCGTCTGCTAAATGACTGAATAGTCAATAATAATCTGATTTGTAAAGCATCCAGCTGCGTACATAGCTTCACGATACCAGCTGTACAAACCGAACGTCCGCTAGGCAGTAAACCATGAACAATAAATAACATCAGCGGCTGATTATCATATAGCTTTGAATCCCACGACGAGCCAAATATAAAATGCCGCATCAAACAAGCGTTTGGAGTCAGAGCGCTGCTGTCAGCGCAGGGTTTGATATCTGTCTGTCTAATCAGCCTTTCCCTGTGTCCTAACTGATGCTGGCGGTTTATCCTACTAATCTATTCTGGTCTGAGGTGAAAACCAGTAGTGCTGCAAAGAGTGGAAATCCACGGGGGAAAAGAGATCGAAATACATTCTGTATTTTTCAACACTTTTTGCAGTGTTTGTTTGGCTACATTTATTTGTCATGTGAACATTGTGATGCCGAAGGAGGTATTGATTTGTTAATTGATTTTCCATTGAATACTCGGATTATTGCTTTTTTCTGTTGACGTCGATGCCATCTTGTGTGAATAACTGGAAGAATAATTATGATAGCAACGTGAACCACACCACTTACATACAGTTGTGATCTGTTGAGGACGTCTGTGGAGCCCCTGCACGCCCAAAGAGACGACGCAGTCGCAGGTTCTTCACCTCGCGCGGCGCAACCTGACCAACACACACACACACACACACACACACACACACACACACACGGCTCGCTCTACGCCTGCAAAAATAAACACACATGCACACAAAAAAAACCACTGCTGCCGTACAACGGACGCACGGGGCGAGCGGAGAAACAAACGAAGATGAACGATGTGCCTAAATGCACATCATTGATTGTGTGCCTGACCGTGTTTGTTTCATGGGAAAAAAGTAGGTCCCCCGGTGCATTGCCTACTGCACACTAGAACCACCAGACACACACAATCCTACAGGGACCTGTCAATTATAATGGATTCATGTTGCGTAATGTGTCCCCCTTTTCAGCACAGAGAAACGGGGGGGGGGGGGAGGAGGAGGAGGGCTAAAAGGAGAGGTGAGGGACAGCAGGAGAGAGCCGAGCGGGGAGGTGGAGATGAATTGGAGAGGAGAGCAGTCGAGAGTTATTAGCAACCAAATTGAACCGACAGCGGCGGAAAAAAAGAGGCGGGAAGACGAGCGGTAAAGAGGCGGACAACCAAAAAGAAGTGGTAGGGTGCAGGGGGATAAGGCGGAGCGAGGACTGGGGTGCCAGCGGTAGGGTGCAGGGGGATAAGGCGGAGCGAGGACTGGGGTGCCAGCGGTAGGGTGCAGGGGGATAAGGCGGAGCGAGGACTGGGGTGCCAGCGGTAGGGTGCAGGGGGATACGGCGGAGCGAGGACTGGGGTGCCAGCGGTAGGGTGCAGGGGGATAAGGCGGAGCGAGGACTGGGGTGCCAGCGGTAGGGTGCAGGGGGATGAGGCGCAGCGAGGACTGGGGTGCCAGCGGTAGGGTGCAGGGGGATGAGGCGCAGCGAGGACTGGGGTGCCAGCGGTAGGGTGCAGGGGGATAAGGCGGAGCGAGGACTGGGGTGCCAGCGGTAGGGTGCAGGGGGATAAGGCGGAGCGAGGACTGGGGTGCCAGCGGTAGGGTGCAGGGGGATGAGGCGCAGCGAGGACTGGGGTGCCAGCGGTAGGGTGCAGGGGGATAAGGCGGAGCGAGGACTGGGGTGCCAGCGGTAGGGTGCAGGGGGATAAGGCGGAGCGAGGACTGGGGTGCCAGCGGTAGGGTGCAGGGGGATAAGGCGGAGCGAGGACTGGGGTGCCAGCGGTAGGGTGCAGGGGGATAAGGCGGAGCGAGGACTGGGGTGCCAGCGGTAGGGTGCAGGGGGATAAGGCGGAGCGAGGACTGGGGTGCCAGCGGTAGGGTGCAGGGGGATAAGGCGGAGCGAGGACTGGGGTGCCAGCGGTAGGGTGCAGGGGGATAAGGCGCAGCGAGGACTGGGGTGCCAGCGGTAGGGTGCAGGGGGATGAGGCGGAGCGAGGACTGGGGTGCCAGCGGTAGGGTGCAGGGGGATAAGGCGGAGCGAGGACTGGGGTGCCAGCGGTAGGGTGCAGGGGGATAAGGCGGAGCGAGGACTGGGGTGCCAGCGGTAGGGTGCAGGGCGATAAGGCGGAGCGAGGACTGGGGTGCCAGTGGTAGGGTGCAGGGGGATAAGGCGGAGCGAGGACTGGGGTGCTAGCGGTAGGGTGCAGGGGGATAAGGCGGAGCGAGGACTGGGGTGCCAGTGGTAGGGTGCAGGGGGATAAGGCGGAGCGAGGACTGGGGTGCTCGCGGTAGGGTGCAGGGGGATGAGGCGGAGCGAGGACTGGGGTGCCAGCGGTAGGGTGCAGGGGGATAAGGCGCAGCGAGGACTGGGGTGCCAGTGGTAGGGTGCAGGGGGATAAGGCGGAGCGAGGACTGGGGTGCCAGCGGTAGGGTGCAGGGGGATAAGGCGGAGCGAGGACTGGGGTGCCAGCGGTAGGGTGCAGGGGGATAAGGCGGAGCGAGGACTGGGGTGCTCGCGGTAGGGTGCAGGGGGATGAGGCGGAGCGAGGACTGGGGTGCCAGCGGTAGGGTGCAGGGGGATAAGGCGGAGCGAGGACTGGGGTGCTAGCGGTAGGGTGCAGGGGGATAAGGCGCAGCGAGGACTGGGGTGCCAGCGGTAGGGTGCAGGGGGATAAGGCGGAGCGAGGACTGGGGTGCCAGCGGTAGGGTGCAGGGGGATAAGGCGCAGCGAGGACTGGGGTGCCAGCGGTAGGGTGCAGGGGGATAAGGCGCAGCGAGGACTGGGGTGCCAGCGGTAGGGTGCAGGGGGATGAGGCGGAGCGAGGACTGGGGTGCTAGCGGTAGGGTGCAGGGGGATAAGGCGGAGCGAGGACTGGGGTGCTAGCGGTAGGGTGCAGGGGGATAAGGCGGAGCGAGGACTGGGGTGCCAGCGGTAGGGTGCAGGGGGATAAGGCGCAGCGAGGACTGGGGTGCCAGCGGTAGGGTGCAGGGGGATAAGGCGGAGCGAGGACTGGGGTGCCAGCGGTAGGGTGCAGGGGGATAAGGTAGGGGACTGTCCCCGGTTTCCGGGGACAGTCCCCGTTTTCAGTGTGACTGAAAGATCCGAAATTGGAATAAAGGAAAAAATGAAAAAACGAAAACGTTGACCAAAAGACATGTAGTTGCGCACCATAGCCTACTGCTCTCGTGCTCAGAGTAGCATGCTAACCCTCTAGAATGCAGGCTGCATTGCAGGAGATCTGTCTTCTTCCCTTCGTAGCGAGCGGCTACAGGTAGCCTACCTACAGGTAGCCTACCTACGCGCTACTTTCATGGCATTCGTGCATCTATTCAGCCAGCTGTGGTGTAAACACAGCTGGAGTATCATTGATTGAATACGATTGGTGAACCAAAGGTGGGGGAGGGGGGCGGGGGGTTGCGTGTGTGCGTGTGTGCGTGTGTGTGTGTGTGTGTGTGCGTGCGTGCGTGCGTGTGTGTGTGTGTGTGTGTGTGTGTGTGTGTGTGTGTGAGTAAGAGAGAGAGAGAGAGAGAGAGAGTGTGAATATGTTATTAAGTTGACTTGTTGGTTTTTGTAAAGACCAATGTATTAAAACTTCCTGTTTCTGAATTGAGTGCAACCACTTGTTTTTCACTAAAAACTCTTTGGTGGGTCACACCCACTTACAGTGTGTGAAGATAAATCAGTGTATGGCATGCCACATGTCCCAACCTCATTACTGTGCTGCCCATGTAGAATACATTGGGTTAGGTAAATAAGGTGTAAGGTATGTTGGCCTTCATTTGTAATGTATATTTTTTTTAATAATTCACATATTTCAAGTTAGGGACCATTCACAATAAGATATTAATATTGTACAACAATATATGACAGGTTAGCTGCTTGCTACTTCCCACCCACATTTAGGGAAAACTGATTCAACCCCCTTAAAACCATATATTTTCTAAAACCATATAACCTGAAGTTGTCATTCAACTTGAAGTGCGGCATTTTCCATTTTGAAGTCTTCCCCAAATCTTGTTTAAATCATGGTGTAAGGAGGAGGCCTTAGTTTGGGTGAAGTGTCTGATACATGTGATTTTAAGGATGTTCTTGATCTCAGCTAGAATTTACTTTAATCAGAGAAAAAACATGATTATTAATCAATTCCTTTGCAATTTTGGATAAATAGAGTGAGAGAAACTGCTTTGTGAATGGTAAGGGCAGTGTCCCCGTTTTAGTTTTTCTATGACAAAAACACAACATGTTTGGAGGTTTTTACACCGCTGAACCGAAAATGTCCCCGGATTTTGTCTCAGAAATCTGGTCACCTTAGGATAAGACGGAGCAAGGACTGGGGTGCGAGGGTAGGTATGTCAGGGAGGAGGAGGTGTGTGTGTGGTGTGGGGTGGGATCCAAGTTTGTATATTCAAGTTTGAGAGAAAATGGTGTGAGAAAAAAATCTGCGGCTGAAAGTGTGATTCGGTTGCCGTGCCAGTTTATTTTTTTTTATTTTTTTTCACACATTTCCCCTCGTGGCCAAGCCACCTGGCTCCGACAGCCACTAGGAAAATGCATTAATAACACTTGTCTAATGAATCAAGAGGAGGTACTCCTACCATCACAATGCATTAGTGTCTCATTGCATTTACTTGAGTCACACCAGCAAAATGCTCCCAGATAACAAGACAATCTCAATTTCAGTGTGTTCCACTTCCAGAGACCCAGCTCTACTGATGACATTGAATGATTATTAAACTGCTTGTTCAGCGAAGCGCTGACAGCAGAGAGATATTTAAAAAATGTCAAAGTGTCAAACATTGCTGCCGATTGCATAACATATTTTACGGGCGCTCTAATAACCGTTAATTATATTAACGATCGTTGATCAAGCTGTTAACTCATCGGGATCACACACGCCACCAAAGTGAATGTCAACAGACTCTTATTTCACAGTCTGCACAATAAATGGAAACATAAAGATACATGGACAGGTAACGCTTTATATTAAGGTCCTTGTAATAACCATTAATTAATAGGTAATAAGGCCCTTGTAAGTCCTTACAAGATGCTTATTAACATCATTGTGTGTTTATAGGCCTATATAAATGTTAATAATGGCATTATAGTACAGTTTTAGTCCACAGCAATAAATAAAACAATTTTGGCCTTCACAGTTGAAACACTTGTATTATGTTTTTTTTTTTCTTCCCATTATATCAGCCTTGACCACATTCTAGATGTGGAGGTTGTGAAAATCATTAACCAGTAATTAACACATAATGAAATATGTATTAGCCTTAATAAGGCATTGTTCTCGCTTTAGATCCGGTAGCTGCAAAAAGCATAGTTAACTGTTAACAAGTGCATAGTTAACTTATAATAGATGAGCAATAAAGTATATTTTAATATCAATAAGCAAACACAAGAAGATTAATAAAGGCATAGCAAAGACGTAATGGGTGGGTTATGGGTGTTTGTAATGCTATTATGAACAATTATAAGATACTCATGAGGCTTTTATTAATGTTCTTAAGCATTTGCAAACTGTTAACAAGTTTCTTATAAGCGCTTCTAAATGTGTTATAGCCTGCTATTAACTGTATTATAATGTCATTATTAACACTTATATAGGCTTATAAACACACAATGATGTTATTAAGCATCTTGTAAGGACTTACAAGGGCCTTATTACCTATTAATTAATGGTTATTACAAGGACCTTAATATAAAGCGTTACCCCGTAGGAAAAGTATGTATATTTTTCTATATACCATACTGGTATATCATAGTGTGTGTGTATGTGTGTGTGTCTCACATTCACACACACACACACACACAGTGATGGAAACAACCATGCAAGACAACAACCAACTCACAGGAAGCAGCGAGAGAGTTGCTGCTATCTTATAGTGAACAACTTGTTGAACCAGCGGCAACCCTTGAACTGCCAGAGGACCTATACCTCCCCAGTACACTGTACTTGAATTCTGGTTGTTAACAATAAAGAGTCTTCAGCAGGCATTTCAGTCAGTCTCGATGAATGACACCCAGACAAGTGGATTGAGCCACTCGACAACTGAAGACCTGTCTCACTCTTTTCCTCAGCCTTGAGGGCTGTTGTGGGTAAATAAAGTGGGACGATAATACAGGGCTCTGCTGGCTGCATGAAAGATGCCATATGGCTCTCTGCGAACAAGAATAATACAAGATTAGTATGGCAGTCTTCGCATCTTCCTTTTGAATGATATTCAAATAAGGCTTTCACTTTCGGCTACTTAGTTGAGGCATAAACTTTCCTGAAAGGTTCTGCATCGCCCTGAAAGACGTTTAGTTACCAGGATGACATGCATGAGAAACTGTCATCCTAATCTCTAAATCTGCTCTGCAAATGTATGCACTTTAACTTTTGGGTATGTGAACAGTGTTCCTTAACTGTGTTCCTTGGAAGTCAGAGCTGTGCCATGTGTGTGTGTGTGTGTGTGTGTGTGTGTATTTTTGTGTGTGTGTGTGTGCGTGCCGGTGTGTGTATGTGCGTGCGTGCCATTGTGTGTGTGTGGGTGTGTGTCTGTGTGCATGCGTGTGTGCGTGCGTGTATGTGTGTGTGTCACAGGATGGATGGATGGTGCATCAGCCAGCAACAAGGGTGATGGAGTGGCCATTTATTTCTATTTCTGATCCTGAGGATAAACAAACACTTTGGCCAACTTCCCCTCTGTTCCTCTGATGGATCATTTGGTGTGTGTGTGTGTGTGTGCATGCGTGTGTGTGTGTGTGTGTGTGTGTCCACGTGTATGTGTGTTTGTCCATGTGTATGTGTGTGTGCATGTGTGCGTGTGTGCGTGCGTGTGTGCATGTGTGTGTGTGTGTGCATGCGTGAGGCATGTTTGGCTAATTGTTTGTGCCTGTGTTTGTGTGTGTGCTCCACAGAGCGCATATGTGCATGCAGTTGGAGAGCGATCATTAAAAAAAGTCAAGGCTCTGAAACGAAGATTCCTGAGTCCTAGTCACGGAATCAGCTTTAGAAACAGGACCATGGATGCCCTATGCACTGCTCTCTGTCAAACACTTTCTTATCAACCTGTTTGTTGTTCAAGCACCAATTACACTAAAGGATGTGTTTGTACTTGGTAGTAAAAGTGGCTTAAAAACTCAACTGGAAAAAGAAAAGTGTGGCTGTTGCACATTATTTTCATGGATTCTTCGAAGGCAACGGGACGTGCAGGGTTTCATTATTTCACCAAAATGGGCAAGTGATTACGGTTCAAAGCAGGTAATCAGTAGTGTCTTTGGGAACACGCTCACTAAAAAAAAGCATGCCTGTACAAAATCTCCACCACCGTGTATATTATTCAAATCAACCACCCACTCGGCCCTCCAGCAGACGGAAACTGTTCTCTGCAGAAAACCACTGAGGTTTCTCTCTCGCTCTGATGGAATAATGCATGCTGCACTGAGGAATCCTCCTCTGTCAAGGGTTTTCTTCTAGCCTGAGAGACGTCCCACATTTAAATACATTAATGCCGTTGCAGTAATTCCCCGTGTGAACGTGGGAGGGGTTTGTATGCCTGCCTATATCCGTCTGTGTGTGCTAAGGGTATTTAGGGAGGTAGGAGAGCGGCTAGTGGCTTGGATTCCCATCAAAAGGTACTGGGTTTCGATCCACAACGCACACAAGCTACCTGGAAACATCCGTAAGCAATACGCCCAACCCCTCCCTGCTCCAAAGTCTCTTGTTCTTGTTCAATCTAAATTCACTGTAAGACACTAAAATAAGGATAAAAGCATGTCCTTAAAGTGGGAGTAGACAACTTTTCATGTTTTCCCACCCTAGTGTTTCCAAGTGGTATTATTTTAGACATACCGGATCGCTTTCCGTTTCCTCAGAGTCTAGCGAACACAAACAACACAAGACGCACATTTGTTTGGAAATCTCTGCAAAAGAAACGATCAACACTTTGGAAATAAGAAAGAAAGAAGCAAGTTCACTGAGGGGGTAAAGTGAAATTGCCATAATTGTATTTGGGAACAGATAAAAGCTATTGTAATGATGTGCATTGCATAGTAATACCATAGTTACCATATTGCTACGCACAAACAAGTATCGACAGCAGGGGTTGGCGGGGGGGAGGGGGGAGTAGAAGAAACCATTAGGAGGAAAACCATGAGTTTATTCATTCATTTAGTCTATAATGGAGACATGAAAGCAGATTCAAATTATTGTTCTCAACAGGCTCAACGAGTGTGGTGGAGGGGAAATAGCGCAAACTCATTGCTGACAGAGGTCTTGCTGGAAGGTGGTTCCAAGGAGGGCAGGGTGTGGATCCGGACCTTGAGACGGAGTCGGGGGGTGCTGACAAGGTGGGTCTTTTGGTGGAGCAGGAACAGGCTGAGTGCCAACCAGCCACAGGCAGACGCGGAACAGAAAACAAGCAGGCAATGCTCGTAGTCGGGGACAGAAGGCCGGTGGATTTACCGGGGCGGAGACGTGAGGCGAAGGTCGGAGGCAAGTCGGGTCGATACCAGGTAAGCAGTCCGGGAACAAATGCTGGAGAGTCAGGCATGAGAGCGAAGACAATCTGACAAAGAGTGAGTGGACCACAGAAGTATATATATTGGGTTGATTGGGGATGAGCTGCAGCTGAGAGTTCAGGTGTACAGAGTTGGCTGATGAGGTGGGTGTGGCTGATTAGCAGAAGTGGAGCAGGGATGTGGTGAATGGAAATTTACCAGCAGCAGGAGGCAAACAGAGCAGATTTGTGACACTACTGGGGGGTATTGCACAAAACCAAGATAAGGGATTAAGCCGGGATATGTTGGTTATCCTGGCTGAATTTAGCCTCAAGTCGGTTGCATGAAAGCAGCTCAAACTTAACCCGGCCAAGTTACTATGGTGATTTATTATCTACAGCTAGCCCATATGAATCTAATAAGTGTGGAGAAATACAGAGAATCATAGATGGGAAACTCTTATATAAATAAACCTTAGATGTTTAGTGCCCCCAATATAGTTAGACTCTCAGGGTTGCCCTGAGAGGAACAGGACAGAGTCACAGGTCAGGGTGACTAAATCACCTAAACACTCACGTAACCATCCTGCCGACACTGGGATGAACCTTGTCTATTATGTTGACCATGCGGCCCCCTGCAGTGGTTAATGACACAGCAAGATAATGTAAGCATCCAGTCTAATCACACATCTGCATTTACCCCTTTTGTCTCCCAGTCAGAGGGGGGTCGACTGACAACCCTGTGACTGTCGTAAAAGTAGACATGGGAAGAGTCACACACTCTGGTCTCTTTGTCTCTATTCTACTTACACATGTTTAATTAGTTAATCGTTGCATACTCTGAGTGGATTCTACAATCATAAATTGTGGTATTGTAGTCAATTGGTTGAATGAATATTTGTTGGGTAGATGTGATTTTCATTGTGCTAATACAGGTTGCCACGCATCTATGTTGACTCGTATTTGTTACAGGTAGATTTGTTTTCTTTGATTTGTTACTTTACTCAAGATTGGTATTTACCTCAAGTCAGTGATTTAGTTTGTAGTCATGTGCTGCAGAAGAGTAATGGTATGTCAGCTGGTGTGGAGCTGTGAAAGGGCCACAGGGGAGGAGCCTAATCTTTAGGTTCAAATAGGTAAACAATGTATAGGTTGTTGTGATTGGGTGATTAATGCATGGAGGAGGAAACCACAAGGGAGCCAATATAACCTGAAGTCTGAGTCAAGAATATCTGTTATTTGTCAAACCAACTCAGCTATATTTGTGCTTGCGCTCGAGTACAAATAAAGTGTTAAGTGTTTTTTTCCACAACACACGCGCAATGGTTGATGCAATGGTTTTCTTTGTGCCGTAAAGTGAGCCTTCATGTTTCCCGGGAGGTCGTACCCAGTGGCAGACAGAGCTGCATAGTGAAAGGCTTATAGGGAATAAGTGTGGAGAAATACAGAGAAACAGATGGTGTGTGTGGCAGGGTTAGTCCGGCCACACGCCACCTAAGTGGCTTTTCTTGGGGCCCTCCGACACAGGACACGGGTAGATGGTAGTGCAAGATGTTTATTGGAGTTTCAGGCTGGTGGTATTCGCCGAGCTGATGGTACAACAGTCATGACTGTGGCTCCTCCTCGAGTGTGTGTGTTGATGGCTGGTTTATCCTGGGTGCCATGATTGCTCATGCCTCACAGGTGTGCAGCCCCACCCAGCCAGAGTCCAATCAGTCTGACTCAGGCCAGGTGAGGCTGTAAACCAGCCATCAACAACACACACTCCACACACACCCTCCACAGTGTCATTATTCTGTAGCCATTACACCGTGAAATCAACATTACTTCATATTGATACGTTCAAGCAGAAAAGAGGTCCACTGCCACTTTAATGACTAAAATATTAAATAGCAACTGTAGTCGAAATGTGTGTGTGTGTGTGTGTGTGTGTGTGTGTTCGTGTGTGTTTGTGTGTGTGCATCTCTAAATGGAAAGAACATGCAACGGCTACAGAAGCTTGGCAGCGATAAACGCAATTTCATCCTTTGTTGAGTTGAGATAACAAGATAACCAAGACACCATTTCAGCATAACAAGATATTATTAAAAAAACGCTTCGAAAAACATTGTTTATTTAACTGGGGATATTGGTGATAAGACAAACATATGATTTGTTCCTATAAGTCCAACTGAAGATGGGCATAAAACCATTGTACACATCTGTAGCTGACAGTAGTTTTTACTTTGTAGACTTTCGTTTTTCAATTTTATTGCAGCTTATTTTGTCCTTTATAACAGGTGTGCTCTTGGGAGTCTTCAAAGGCTCACACTCAGGTGGAATAGTTGGCACACTTTATGGACCCAACTTTATATGGATCCACTCCAATTGTGCGTAAAGCGTCTCGCAGGACAAAAGACGCGAGCTCCTTACTGCAATTGCTGATGCTTTGATCTGTAGTTTTTACTTTGTAGACTTGATAGACCCAACTTATATATATATATATATATATATATATATATATATATATATAAAACTGTATATGCTTTATATACCCAATCACTTGGGAGATAGCTCCCAAATACAACCTGGAAGCAGGGAAAAACCTTGAGAAGGAACACGTTAATGGGACCCATTTCCTACCGATAGGTGAGCCGTGTGAGAAGGAAAATAGTTATTCTGCTCTTTTATATTCGTGATAATGCTGCTTTGAGTTAGCCAAGTCAATATGTGTATTTAGGTAGGGGAAATGTGCAAAGCCATTTTGTATGAAGTTATGAATTTCATTTATGAATTTGTGAACACGTGTTATTGCTAAACCAACTTGGCTTAGTAGGTAAGCTATATATTTGCCATATTGAGCAAACTAATAAATATGAAGGAATCCTGCCAGCACTGGATTCAGAGGAACTTCATAAGCCCACATTCCTGATCAGCTGCATTATTTTGCAAGGAGCTATTTTGCTTGATAAATTTAGATTTCTCTGGGTGATGGCTTAAAGAAGTTCTGCGTATTACACTTATGCTTAGGGAAAACAGGCCATGATGGTCCATCACGGTATTGATCTAATGAGGCCTGAGTGGTGATGATGATAATGAGTGGTGCTCACGATGGAAAGCACACCAGCAAAAAAAAAAAAAAAAAAAAGGTAAAAGGTCACGTGTAACACTTCTGTTTTCAGTCCGGCACTGATGGGGGCACCTGTTAAACGCCTTTTGAATAGCAAACTATTCAGCAGGACCCCAGGGCTCAGCTTAATGAGGACTTGGGCCACAGGACCGGAGCTGTCTGGCTAGACACATTGATCCGTCGCTACCATGCCCTGTCCCAACACTTCAGAAGGCACATCTTCTCTCCCCAATTCCTCATTTTCCTGAAGACGTAGAGCGTTGCAGGTTGTGAACAGGTTTTGTGTTTTTTGTGTGTGTGTGTGTGTGTTTGTGTGTGTGTTTCAAGGCCAGGGAGACTCCATCTCAGTGGGCAGCATGATGTAAACAGAGGCTGCTGTGCAGCTCTAACAGCGCTTTTACAGCAGCGAGGGTATCGAAGTCATAAAAAACCTGATCTCATTTAGTTGCCTGTGCTGCAAGGCTGCCGTTTAATAGATCAGATATATTAAATATTGAAGTGTCTATTCATGTGAAGACAGTAGACCAAACATGTATATCTCAAAATAAACTACAGTTGAACTAAAACAAATGATGGCAGCGGATCAACCGGAGATTCATTAAAAATAATACAATTATGATTTATTATATTTTATTTAATCCAGATGTGTGTACATTGTTGTGAATAGTGGGGCGTATTTCAATAAGTGAAGCATCAAAGCTTTGTGCCATTTGATCTTGCTTCTGTCGTGCTACTTATGGATCTGAACGTCGTCTACATCACTCTCCCTTTTGATCAGACATCAGAAAACAAATGCGGCCTCTGTGCAGCACGTCTCTCACGTGCAAGAACCTGACATGAAACAACCATGAAATAGTTTCAACGCAAACGTGTCTAGCTGAACGTTAACATTACATCATTTGGATACGATGGTAGTTCTACTCTGCACATCGTATACAGCTTCTCCAGGCCTGAGCCGCTACAGCGGGGTGCTGTGGCACCTCTCCAATCCCCTCAGCTTGAACACGGGGACACCTGGGGTCGTCTCGCCGAGGTAGGCCAATCCCGGGTTGTCGTACGCCAACTCCGCCTTCCTCTCCGTCCGTGGGGCTGACCTCTCGGGCTTGGCGGCGGCCTCGTCGGCGGCCGGCGAGTCCCGCGGCTCCGCGCCGGCTGTGGCCGCGCAGCAGCACGCCATCGCCTTGGTGACGCAGCGGTCGAGCGGCTTGAGGGAGCGCATCCACGGCGGCAGGAAGTCCCACCTCCGGAGCGCGGCGGGCAGGTGTCGCGGGCTGCGCGCCTGCAGCACGTTCACCGCGGCGATGAAGGCGCACACGCCCAGGACGGGGCCGCCCACGCCGGCCATGACGCGCCAGCCGGCCAGTGAGAGGCCCAGCACCGCCGCGGGAAGCAGCAGGAAGCAGAGCAGCAGGTAGAGGACAGCGAACCAGCGGTACTTGGCCGTGCGCTCGCCTAGGATGCGCGCCATGCGGATGGGCAGCCGCAAGGCGGGGAGCGGGTACCACAGCAGGATGCCAAAGATGTTGAAGAACAAGTGGCACAGGGCGATCTGCCGCGTTGATGCAAACACAAACGCCCAATAGATGACACCAAGTCACTTTCCTCACCAAGTCAAAGTTAAAGCTCAAATGTGTTCACCCAGATGTATGATGGATGGATCAGCCCACCAGCCTTTCCAGTGGACTGTACCAACTGGTAGACTGATCTATCCATCGTACATCTGGGTGGACACTCCCACTTGTGATGTCATTAGAGGGTAGATTTTGACTTTGATTTTGACTGGCTTGTGATGGCTGAGGTGATGTAAATCACACCTGGTGGTAAAATAGGGGCCCTTTAAATCTTTTCAGATATTTAAGACAATGAAAGAAAATTGACAATGGTGTGTGGTGCTATTTGTGGACATAGTCGGCGATGAACAGAAGTGAAAGCCCGGCGGGGATGAGCTCCTATACTGAAGACACACGAGGAGCAGAGATGAGTCGAGACCGCGCTACTGACGTGATAGCTTAGTCGATCGTCAACCGAACTCAGCTGCGGAGAACCACAGCTTATTTTTACTGCGCTGGTTAATGGTCTAACCCATTCAAGTGGATTCCTATTCATTCATTTCCCTTTAATGCTTCCATTTAAGGACAACACGAGTGCTGCTATCCAATACACGCTACTGGCTCTTCTCTGCAGTCTGCATTAGCAGCTACACTCAAAAAGGCACTTACTATGGTCTCCACAGTAAGTGCCCCCATCGCCCTCCCCTACCCCCACACACACAAACACACACACACACATTCCTTGATGAACATTTCAATGTCATTAAAGTCCTCTATTCGACGAGGCTGTTCAAAAATGGTATAACTTCCCAAATGAAGCTTACTTAAAAAGACTATTGGTGACATTTCCACAGATGCATTTGTGGATTATCTGTCGGCATACCGATTTCTTCCGAAGTTCACACCAAATAATGATAGGATATAATTTGGGTGATGCGCAATATATGTGATTTGATGTGTGCACCTTTTAAAGGGACATTTCAGATTTTTTGAAGTGGGGTTGTATGAGGTACTTATCTTGAGTCAGTGTGTTACCTCCAGTAGAAGGCGGTCGCCGCGTCCCCAGCTTGGAGAAGCAGACCGCTGTTACCCGCACAGACGCTAAGCAATGTACTGCTGTGAACGGGGCCAGCAGCAAAACGTATTTTAGCCGCCTAAAAAATGGCCCACCTATAAAAATCAATGGCCATGGTATGAATAAGTAATATTCTCACTGCTTTACCGTGCCGTCAGACAGCCCTTTTGTGTTTATGCATAGGAATAGAAAAGTGCTACGGTTGAGAAAATGTAGTGCCAAAGGAAAGGGCTGCCTGACAGCAAGGTAAAGCAGTGAGAATATTACTTATACAGCCTACACTTAAACTGATATTGATTTTTATAGGTGGGATTTTTTTTTTTTTTTTGGGGGAAATTACGTTTTGCTGCTGGCCCCGTTCACAACAGTACATTGCTTAGCGTCTGTGCGGGTAACAGCGGTCTGCTTCTCCAAACTGGGGGGCGCGCCGACCGCCTTCTACTGGAGGTAACACACTGACTCAAGATAAGTACCTCATACAACCCCACTTCAAAAAATCTGAACTATCCCTTTAATGTGGTAGCTTTAAAGGGGCAGTGAACCCAAAATGGTGGTGTGCAGTGAAATGGCTCTCCATAGCGGAGAGGTGCAGCAGAGCCGCTAATGAAAGCTGTCTGCCCTGCCTCAATCCGTCTCTCTAACCCCCTCCTGCCACTCTTTGATTTCACATTGGCCGCAGGGCTGAGGGAAAACATAAGGACTTTTACACACAATAACGATACATCACGCATATGAATTCAAGATATAAAAGGTATGGTATCAGATTTTGTTATCAACCTCATGAGTTGATCCTTTTAGTAGCATATTTCATAATGCAAAACTGGCTATTGCGATAGTTACTTAATAATATAGGCCTAATAATACGACTCAAAGGGATGATAAATGATCATGTTGAATTATTGCCCAGCAAAAGGCAGTACTGCTGGAGACAACATTCATCCCATCCCAGCTGCTAAATAATTCCCTTTCCCATTACTTCTCTGCCATTGAGCGTGAAAGGCTCATGTTGAATGTGGCCGGACGGCGCCGAGTGTACCTGAAGGGCGGCAGCCAGCTTATCCCCAGGGCTGGCCAGGGCCGCCAGCAGAGCTGTGGCCGTAGTGCCGATGTTGGAGCCGAGGGTCAGTGGATAGGCTCTCTCCAGGCTGATCACCCCAACCCCTTTGGGGGACACAAATAACACATTATAAACGTTGTGGTCCTTGATTCTGAATGGCCTCCGTTGACCACATAACAATTCATTTTTAGTATTAATGCGCCGCCAATCTTTTAAGCCTCATTAGCCTGCAAGCCAATAGTAACCGTTTTTTTAAAGCCTAAAGTCACTGTAAACCACAGCCTCTCATGGCTTATTGCTTATTTCACGGTCACAGAGCAGAGAGACGTCCAGAACACTGTTTCAGAATTGTTCAGTGGTTTTCTTTGGAAATACACTAACACTTTTTTTCTTCTTCACATTTTCAATATCTGTATGGTCAATGTCATAGCCGAAGAGTAGGCTACATAATAAATCACTGAGAATATGACTTTTCTTTTTCTTTTAATTAAACGGATCTGCTGCTTAAGGATGTTCATTAAACTATTGATAAGAGCTCAAAATGCAGCCAAAGGTAAGTTCAAGACACACATCCCACAAAAGGAAAACAAAGAATAAATGCTTCAGTGATAATGGTGAGAGGGCGGTCTTCAGATATCCATGGTCTGCAGTAGGACCGGTAATGAATAAAGACCCCTAATGAGCTGTAATAAAGCAACCGTGACACAAACAGGTGAGGCATTCATGCACCAGGAGCTTCGTGGTCATGAAGTCCCGCCTCCGCCGACAGCTCAAGACAGCAGTAGCCCAGAGCGGAGACACCTGTCCAGCTCCGACAGGTGTCAAAGGACACTCGGACGCCGCCGCAAGGAAAGCGCTACCAGAGCACACATGATGCGTCCTAACACCTGTACTGAGGAGCCGGTGAGGCGTACGGACGAGTCGTCCTCCTCCTGACCTCCGTCACGGTGTTGTCGGAGTCGTTTTCTTCGCAACTGAGGTGACCTCCGAGGTGACCTGGACGCCATGGAGATAAGTAGCATGGCAGCACTGGCTAGCGGACTCGCCAGTGCCGATAAACATGAACACCATGAACCGTGTTTGGTATACAGCTCCGGTAGTTTCTCGAAGAAAGAAGGTGACTTTGTGCTTTGGTCGTGGCGTCTAGTATTGATTTTGACAGTTGTGTTATCGCCCCCTGTCTTTACCCAATTAAGCTACATTAGATTTTACAAACAGGAACCCTCATATAATGTTTACAAAAATGTTGTACAATAAGATGTTTAATAATATGAATCAATCCCTCGATTAATAGCTGGGAGCTGACCCCCTGAGAGCATTGACCTCTGTTTATGTACATGTTCAAACAATCATTTTAATGTTTTACTGTATGGTGACCACAAAATGCATCTAACAAAGTACATTCTACTCTTAAAATTCAATAAGTAAAAATAATTATCAATATTTGGAGACGAAATGACCTTCCAGTGTGTTTGTCTAATATTCCCATTTCTTCCTTCTACCACCTAATTTCATGTTTTCCCGATTTGGTCCATTTTAATTATTACATGTCTCCAAGACGTTTCTAGAAAGTGACTGAGATGACTCTTTAGCTTTGACTCACAGCATTGAACACATTCCCCCCCCCCCCCCCCCCCCCACCGCATGGTCTAGACATCTGCCAAACACAACCTCAAAACATTAGCTGGAACCTCATCCATCACATGGAGTATGGCCTTCGCAAACGAGGGATAATCAAATCTGAAATACATTCAGTGTAAATGTGCTTGGGATTGAATTACACGGCAGTACATTAGTACACGAGTAGCTTGACTTCCACAGACCACAGACTTATATTCCTACTTCAATGATGTGGAACTGAAAAATGAACCGTCATGGTATGTTAGCAATCTAGTACATCTTAAAAAGTATTTTTAATATGTATTGCCAACTGGTAGCATGGTGTAGCTGTGAAAAAATATATTTGCTCTCCGTTTCTTTGCATCAGCCCTTCATGGGCAACTGAACTTGTAAATCGGAGCGATTGAAACCCACACAAAGTACAACAATTCAATGATCCCTCACTTCACTGAGGAAGTTAAAACAATGAAGACTATACACCGACGGGAGAAAAGCACAACCCTCCTGTCACACTACACACTCGCCTCTTAAAAGGCTTTTATATTTTAAAAACCAAGCTGTTACACTAAGTTGTGCTTGAATTCAAATGATATATTTCCACACATTTCATCAGGTATTATGGCCACACAGGTATTGGACAGATTAATATTCATAGCAAGCAACGCTGCCACTTGTTAAACCTTTGAGGTTACAGACGACAGCTTTGACAGTCGACCCGCCTAATTATGACCAATGTGATCAGCGGGGAGGCTGCCAGTGTGGGTTATATTTTATCCTGTAGGATTGACTGACAGCTAAAGAAAGCTCATGGAAAAAGAAAACTATTTTGGTTGAATAAATTTAGACAACACAGGCCACTGGCTCCCAATGTCAATGGGCTAAAACTGACAGCATGAGGCCACAACAACAGGGTGGTCTTCACTCATGACTGACATCTGTGACAAGCAGTAGATCAGCTCTCCCATCTGCCCTAGGATCATTTGAAGACCCCTTTAAGCAGCCGTGTCCCCATACACACGCACACACATACGCACGCAACACAAACACACTAAACATACACACAGACAGAAACTCACTAGAAACTAACCAAACCATTGTATACAATCCCTGGAACATAATAAAGAATACTGTATATACAATAACAGCATAAAAATGTGTTTTAATTATTATTTTGTTTTCAACACCAGAAAATGTAAATAACTCCACGTCTGCATGCAAATGCACCTTTGCATGTAGCCTTGCACACGCTATCTACTCCACAACATGAACAATGTCTTTATCCGGTCTGAGGACAAAAGGTTAGCTCCACACACACACACACACACACACACACACACACACACACACACCATCACCAGTAGAAAACCATGCTCAACAAAAAGCACTTATAACCGCAAATGTAAATTAAATATATTTAACATTCCTGTCTCACGAGCAAAGGTGACTAAAGCTGACATGTTCCCCTAGCGCTTGGCATAAAATATATTGCACCTTGTGTTTATATGTTATCTGCTGCCAGAATACTGCTTGGTTGCTGCAAGCCTCCCTGCAGCTATCCAGGGGTCACCGCTGGCTCCCCCTCCTGGCCACCGCATGGATAAGAATAGACAAGCCGGTGAAGGCTTAGAAAGCCCACTCAGCTTACAGTGAAATGACCAGAGGCGAAGCTATGAGACAGCAGAACCAACGCTAATAAACAATACTAATAATACGAATAATTATGCAGTCGACTTCTATAGCGCTGTGCTCGGTACTTAAAGACGCCTCGGCGAGAAAACACACAGGGCCAAATCATTGAATAGGTACTACTACAAATAATAATAATTCTCCAACCATAGAGGATAAGAATAGAGACATGATGAGACACCATCATGTATCATCATGACACTTCAGCAACATCATCAATAATCCCAGATTCATATTTGTGCTTCTCATCTCAGGTCCTTTATCAACAGCGACGTTATCAGGTGTTATCAAGGGGCGCTAGATAGCTCTTCCCAGAAAAGAGGCGTAGGAGTAGCCGCGGTGGAGGTGTTATCTGGAGGAGTGAGGTTGGTTACATCTCTAGCGGGACGGTCAGCGGTTAGGAGGCTTGGAGCTGAAAATAATTTCATTCCACAGAGAGATGGCACAAACCGAAAACCAAACCACCGGCCTACCTTCTCCTGTGAGATCTCTTCAACGTCGATGCATCTCCCAGCCATTATGCTGTTGAAGTGCTTTTCAGTGCAGATTGTTATTATTAAGTGTGTGTGTCTAAGTGTCTTTGCCTTGCACTTGATCCAGTCTGTTTGTTAGTGTGTCTCTAACCACATTTCGCCTTTAGTCTCTCTCCGAACTGTCCCTAGGCGTGACTTGGTTAGAAAAATGTAAGGGGAGACCAATAACAGCTTATTTTTCAAACTTTATTTATCAAAGTGTTTCACCGGGTCGTGAAAGTTGCATGACCACAACCAACCACGGTGGCGTGGGTGGCTGGCTTTGCAGTTCTGGTTAGGTTTTTACTTCAAACCAAATAAAAGGTTTTTATTTCTGTCAAATGATCCACTGAAATGTGAGGTTATTAAAATGAACTATTCATGATTTGAGTTATTACATTCATTACAGTTCATATGGTGGGTGCCCGGATCAATTCGTCTTTCCTTTTAAATATTAATAGTAAATCATATTTGATGTCTATATTCTGGGATGCTTGTGTGTTTTTGCAGACGCGAAGGCAGAGAACTCACCAATCAGCGGGGTCAGGGCAGACGTGAACACAGAGCTGCTCTGTACCACGAAGGTCATGCCTGCACCCACAAACATGGCAAGATATCCTCCCAGCCAGCCAAACGGATGGGGTAGATCTATGGGGGGGATGGAGGGACGATGGATAGGTCGATCAAATACAAATGTAAGTTAAATGTACTTTTTGAACCTCCGATTTTCTTTTTCTACAGAGAAATCGACAGTTAAGTCCCAGTGAATATCCATTCTATTTAGATGCATCATCCTTATTTAAGATATTTGTGTCGACTTCACTGACGGACGTCAACTGTCTGTATTTTGGCGACGTCATGGCGTCCGTCCCGTGAAGTCTGTCTCAATGCAGACTCCTCACCAGGTAACTTCATGCAAAAACGCTGCCTCCAAAGGATACCGCCTCGCTAGAAAGCAAGGCAGCAGGCAGATGCCTTGCATTTGGGACACAGCCAAAGTATTTGTGCATTTTTTTTGACAAGCTAACGCTAACACAGCCTTGCCCACCTGTGTTGATGACCTTCTGGATGACCTTTGCCACTTGGCCCTCCAGCAGGGAGTTGAGCAGCTTAACTAGCAGCAGCAGGCAGGCGCAGAGGACGGCCAGGGAGCCTGCCAAGAGAATAAGTCCGACGACAAGGTCCGACAGCTGGGTAGATGCAAACAGGTGCCGGCCTGGGAAGATACATACACACACATACACATACACACACACACACACACACACACACACACACACACACACACACAAGACAAGGTTGATTACAATGTTTTATCTTGCATACTATGAGAGGAATTTCTTCCTTGCACATCGTTCCACCATTGTAAGTAAACACAATTGTATGTGTAGCAATTTAAAATACAACTAAACAAAAAGAAATGCTCAAAACAAGACTTAGTTTCGTCAGTTTTAACCGCATATGTTTAAACCTGAGCTTACATTTCTGTAGGTTTACTTTGGCGGTCAGATTCTTGTCAAGCCAGGTAACGTTGAGCTGGGAGGTGTTTTCAACAGCCTAAGGAAGGAAAGAAACAAACAAACAAACAAACAAACAAAGAAAACAAGTCATTACTAAAAGTACAAAGGAATAAAAATAAAAATATATTTGCATTTGTGAATTATCCATCATGTCATACTGTGTCTGCCCGGGACAGTGGAAACATGGGTGGACAAAGCTTCTTACCGTGACAACAGTAGTCGGGCACAGCCTCCTCACCAGGCTGTGGTTCCTCATGCTCTCTTCCCCCATGGCAAGGCTTGTGATGACAGCCTTGTCAAGCTGAGGGAGCAAAACCAGGGCGGTTGTGTCTCATTAGGCTGCCATATGTACTGTACAGCACCCTGACAACACTTTGGCATTTCTCCGAGCAAATAGACGCCTGGTCACCGTTCCAAATGAGGCATAGGCTTGGCACCTTGGACAAAATAGTGAATGCCCAACAGGAAAAGGAAGCATAATCAATCTTGTTACCCACCCAGGGCATGTTCTTACTTACTACGTTTCATACTAATAGTGTACTATTTCATACTATTTTAATTTAACGTCAGCAACAACAATCCAGAGTCTTTCAGCTGGGAGTAAAACAGCGAACCACTAGACCAGTGATTCTCAACTGGTGGGTCACGACCCATAAGTGCTTATAAGTGCTTATAAGTGGGTCGCAGAGCATTATGCCAAACCTTAATCTTTAGACAGAAGCCCATGAATTAACTGTTTCAATATTAATTGATGTTTCAGTGGCTTACTATTTCATTGAGCTTAGCCCTAATCGTTGCAGCTTTTTGTTCACTCCGTGTTTTTTAACAGTGCATGAAGGCGTCGTTGAATACTGCAATATTGGTAAATACATTTCTTCTTTCTGGGTCGTGACAGAATGACTAACGACACATGTGGATCCTGAGGCTAGACCAGATGAGACCCACTGCTCTAGGCTATCCTGCCCCCAATTTCCCATAAAAACCTTACTGAACCACCCCACGCCCCGCCGCCATGCCCCCAGGATGACCATTTTGAACGTTTAACCTTTAACAAGCCAGCAGCGGTCCACTTGTCCACTTGAGAAGCCGGCTGACGGGTGGGAAGGTGTACCTGTATGATGAGCTTGGTGACCGGTTGGGTGATGACCTTGAGCAGCTCGGGGGCATCCTCTCCGCTCTGCATCCTGAAGCTGGTGACCAGCAGGCGGGCCAGCCGGGCCATTACGCCCGTCACCACCTCCAGGGGAAGTAGAACGAGAACTGACAGCCAGTTGAAGCAGTCGTGGATGGTCGCCCCAGCAAATGCCCTGTGATGAAAAGATGATTATGTTAAAGTGTAACTAGTGACCCCCCCCCCCCCTGTTTCAGCTCAAACTCGAACACCGGGAGGAAGGAGACCCGGCGGTTGTTGGTTGATGTTTACCCGACCCACGCCAACTTTGTGTCCCTTTTTTTTTTTAAGCGAGCGTCGTGAGTGTTATAATGAGCGATGTGTCGTGTATGAAATGTGCCACACGCCGTGCGCCACATGGCGTTATGCTGTGTCGGACATGGACATCAACCGCTGCCCAGACTGAGCTCCACACACCCACACACACACCTCACCGTCCGTGTCCCTTCGTCCTGACGTCAAAGCGCCTCGGAAAAGGGCACGAAATGTCACAAAAAGAACGTAACGTTACACATTTTGAAATGACATAGATCACTATGTTGAAGATCGTATAATACATGTTACAACGATTTTGGGTTCACTGCCCCTTTAAATAAAGAAATAGAAGGGAGTCAAGGGACTCATTATAATGCTACTTGAACTTCAGTACTTAAACTTATGACTCGGTGTGGCTTGCCGTAATATTGTTATAGCCTACTCTTTGCATCACCGCGATGTGTCCTTTATCTCTGTGATTTGCATCAGATTATTGTGATGGTAACGCCTTACAATATTAGACACAGACTTAAGCAAGACGCTGTTCTGATGGCGTCTCACATCAATGAGCTCATGGCACAGAATTGATACGATTTGACGCCGTTACTGTCGACATGGTGTCGGCGCGGCGGTAATTGCGCTGTACAATGAGAACTAATGCAAAGTGGCAGCTGCAAGGCCCCCCCGTTTTGCTTCTCCTTCATCCTCCTCCTCCCCTCATCTTCAAACACTTTCACTTTCATTCCTCCCCCCCCCCCCCCCCCCCCCCCCCCTTCCCCCCCGTGCGCGCGCGCCACACTTTTCCTCTTTGTTTCGTCTCTCAGCATTTTCCTCCTTTTTTGTTATACCCCCCCCCCTCCTCCCCCTCCTGCACTTCTCTTTTGTACCGAGCGTCGCTCACCACACGCTCCGTACCTTTTGAACTGGCTCCTCTCTGCAGCTTGCATCATGGCTACGATGGTGTTGGTGACGGAGGTGCCGATGTTGGAGCCCATGATGATGGGAACCGCCGCACGCACCTCCAGCACTGTTGGGAGAGGAGAGGACGGCCATGTCATTACAACACTGTGGGAGAGGAGAGGAGGGCCATGTTATTACAACACTGTGGGAGAGGAGAGGAGGGCCATGTTATTACAACACTGTGGGAGAGGAGAGGACGGCCATATTAGCTACACTGGATATTCATTACTGATATCTGCATCTTCATTTTGCCTAGTCAAAGGTCTAATTCAACATATCTGTAATTACATTTTGACTAATAAGATTCAAACTACTTTTGCCATTCATGTGTATGGGGTTTCTCATTACAGATATCTACAATTCTGTTGCAGGATAATGAATTGCGGATATCTGCAACTGAATTATGACTAGTTGTAATT
>JAOPHQ010001480.1:0-111855 GCA_030340625.1 Merluccius polli
CCCCCCCCCCCCCCCCCCCCCCCCCCCCCCCCCCCCCCCCCCCCCCCCCCCCCCCCCCCCCCCCCCCCCCCCCCCCCCCCCCCCCCCCCCCCCCCCCCCCCCCCCCCCCCCCCCCCCCCCCCCCCCCCCCCCCGGATGTGTTGTTTGGTAGTATCTGGGCAGGCGTGGCCTCTATGACGCATAATATGCTCTGATTGGCTAGTGTTGAGCGCCCGCCCCCAGTGTATTATGTGTGCCGCCATCTAGTGTTCAGGTGCAGTTAATACAACGTATATTTATGTTTATAGTCCTTAGTAGCTATGTGAGGATATTACAGTCTGTTGATACATATGTGCGGTTATCCATTCGTCACAGTACTTGCATGTGTCTTCAGAGGTGGGAGGAAGACGGAGAACATGGCTGAAACGTGTGAAGAGCGCTGCGGGACCAACATGCTAACAAGTACGCCGAGTGAAAATATTGTTATATATATTCTTTTATGATGTGAGGCTTGTATTATTCTGAAAGGAAAATGGCCACAGGAAGTGACGTTAGTACGTGCACATGGGGACTAACTTGCACCCCTCCCCCCCCCTTCTCCTCTATTTACTTCTTACACAAAATTATGCAAACTGTCCCGGAAATGTGTCTATTGTTGTTCTGTGTGTGACAAAAGTTAGTTTTGATGTTTTATTGAAATGAATTCATTAAATAAATGAATGAATGTCCATAAATTAGTGTTGGGAAGTTGTGAATTTGCAGTGTCATGCTAGTAGACAAGCTAGCTGATTAGCTGCGCTGTAGCCTGCTTCATGCCGGGGTCTGCATGTTTCAACGGGTGCCTTCAGTAAGGTCTCTTTGAGGACATTGCACACGTCTTCTGCTCCTTATGTGCAGGCAAGTCATTTTAAATATTGTGCTTCACTTTACATGAGTATACCCCCCCTGTACCAACCCCTATATTAGCGGTTGGTATGTACAGTGATTATCTTTATCTTTATCTTTATATACGTTGCAGTCAGAAATGTTCGCACCCAGCTTTTGTTCCCTATGTGCAGGCAAAAAAAAACCCACACTGTTCCCCATTAAGTCGTGGTCACGTCTCATTCTTACACAGCGCACAGAGCGAGCCGCGTTACACCAGCTCCACATTAAGACGCCCCGGCTTCGTTCAGACCCAAGACCTCTTCACTGTGATACAGCATTTTCACAATTCCCTCATTATTGTATTGTGTTGCCTTGTTCTGTATTGTCAGCCTATGGGACTATGTGGCATTGTACTGTATTGTGTTTGGGCTGCATGAGGCTTCATATAATGAGTTTGTTATGTAAAATAAACAAACAAAAATATATAGTGACTTTTTCTCTTGGCTATTTGAGACCCCATCTTCCTGCTGTTGTGATTTTTTCAATCGTAGGAGGGCAAACTATCCAGCACACATGCTTCTTCTCAAAATGATGGCCATCAACATACAAAACCTACCAAGATCAATTTACTCCCTGGTGCTACTGCGGCTTTATTTTGTTTTTTAGCATTACATTACACTGACTGCCAACAGCCAAGAATAATGAAATCCAATTTGTCCAGCACACCAGGGAGAGACACAAGCTGCGGTGTCTGTGTTCATCTGTCACTGTGTTTCTCTCTCGCGCCGACGTACCGAGCTCTCACTTGCTCACTGAATACGGACCGAAATAAAATGTTGTGTTTCTCATCCATTAACGGTGATGCCACTGGCG
This sequence comes from Merluccius polli, assembly GCA_030340625.1. Taxonomy (NCBI): domain Eukaryota; kingdom Metazoa; phylum Chordata; class Actinopteri; order Gadiformes; family Merlucciidae; genus Merluccius; species Merluccius polli. The sequence continues at coordinate 1,720 of JAOPHQ010001480.1, forward strand.
ACCGGCAGACTGTTTGTTTGTGTGTGTGTGTGTGTGTGTGCGTATGTCTGTGTGCATAGTTTATGATGTGTGTATGGAAACCTACGTGTTATCAATTTCAAATCGCTCTTACCGGACATAGAGTTAGGTAACACATAAGAGCATATTATTAAACCCAGCCTAAGACACAAGGTGGTGGTGTTTGGAAGTTACTGCTATTATTCAACACTTGTTAAATAATACAGTCTGTGCTGCGGTGGCTCTCTGTGGTTGTCTATGATGCTAGTTATATGTAAATGGCACGTCTCGCTGGGGACCCTGCACAAAAAAAGTAAACCATTATGGAAGGATTTGTAGACGTGTTTGTGATGATGACTAGTGCATGCGTGTTGTATACAACGCGCCCTTGAAGGGGACAAAAACCTTTTACATAACACAGCCTGTTCTCGTCCCATTGGTCAGATTCCCCAGTGTCATGCTCACCTCATGGCTTCACCTACCGACGTTTAGGTTCGCCATTATATTTGAATGGATGTTCGGGTCGGACTGGTTCCGGTTTCAGTAGCTCAGGATCGCTCAAAGTGTTTAAATTGGTCGACGGCATTATGTAGGTAGCAGGTCTCCAAAAGGTTTGGTACCACTTCGTCCATAGGGGGGCGCTATACTTAGCGATCAAAGTTAAACGCTCAGCCCTGCTGCCCCGAGCGACAACAATTTCCGACTTGATATGTAGTCCTTATTTCATTTTTCTTTTGGGAGAAATGAATGTTAACCTTTTGGGAAAACTTCAAATATCTTCTTCTATGTAACCACTGATCCAAATGACACCACATTTGGTACAGATGCTCTCTTTTAACTGATTAAACGATATTCATGGTTTAAAAATAAAAAGTTTAATCAACATTCAATCAGCCTTGAAACTAAGTAGGTATGTGTAAATATATAAACTTATATATATATATATATATATAATCTTTATTTATTTATATAAATATATATATGTTCTGTATATAGGAAATTAGCAGTGTTTGTGGCATTTAACACTTTTTCTTCTGCAATATGTCTTAAAGATGTTCAGAATGGAGCCGTTGTTAAAACAATTAATACCATGTTTTTGTTTTTTGTTACTTTTTTTAAAATATTACCCTGCCCTAACAGAAGCTAAGCTAACCTTAATTAGCCAGGGATTGTACGATTGGTATCTTCTCATCTAAATGTAGCTTAAACTAATTAAATTAACCATCTAAACTTTTCACTGCAGTAGTCACATTTGTTCAAACTATTTGAAATGATGAACGTCTAAAGAATAAAACCCATACACACACGGCTCGATACATCCAGGCTTTATTATATTTACCTCTACATCAATGGGATCTGTCATGAAAAACACCTTGACATGAGCTTTGTAGCAGAGTGGGTGGAAAAAAAGTGCTACTTTGTAAAACGCCAAGTGGTTTGAAGCAGTCGATGGTCTCCATTATACTTCGCATCAAACGGGTCTAAAAGGTGACGGCTACAGTAAAAAACAAAATAAAAATAAAGTGTACAGTGCAGTATCAGTGCAGGTTTAAACCAAAAAGTAACCCCCCCCCGACAATAAAAAGTTTCCATTAAAGCAATAACTGTACATGAGTGGGGAAGGTTTGGATGGAGAGTGGTATGTTATCTCCAGGGGTTATCATGAGGAATTTGTCACTTTGTGAAGGATGGTGGTGAGAATGGGGAACAGTGGTGGTCCCAGGGTAGAAAAAACAATCAACTGGTCCCCACAATGTCTGCAGTGAGTGTGTGTGTGTGTGTGTGTGTGTGTGTGTGTGTGTGCATATGCGTGTGTACATCTGCGTGTGTGTGTGTGTATCTAAAGGTCATTTCAAAGACACCAATCTGGAAAAATGAATAAAAACATGAAAGAAAATGTGCTTTTAAAAAATGTTGTCCACCTTCCATTACCCACCTTGATTGTCGGCATAATGAGACTGTGGTATGCTACAGTGTCTGCACACATAATTACATATTTACTTCCGGTATTTTCTGCACGTATTTTGACCTTCTCAACACCGTGACTCGGCTACATCTCCCAGCTCAGTTGTTTGTATGCCTTTAAATAGGGTTATGCTGTACAAGCTGTTGAAAGACCAGATTTTATTATTATTATTACTTTATCATTACCTGGTTTACATGTCAACCAGGAACCCCATTCACTCCCATTGCTTTAATTCAAGATGCGAGAGATGTTATTGCCTTGTGTGACTCCCCCATTCACTTCCATAGTTTTGAGAAAGTAAGAATAAGATACATACAAGTGAAATAAAACAGAAAAAAACACTAGGTGGTGCGCAGATAAGAAAATTCTGCAATAACTAAACATTTCCAGCTTTAAAGGAGCTATAGACGATATTTTAAACATTAATATAGCAGCAAAAAACTATTGGCTGTGTAAAGATAGTAAAGTCAAAATCCCTCTGTGTGTGACGTAATCCCAGCATCTCTTTTTTTTGTTTTGGTAGCCCGGGTCGGCTGCGCATTCATGATAGCACACGCGCCGTGCAAGGGAGTTTATGTTAGTCCCTCCCTGCACAATTAAATAGAGAGTGACGTCGCACACAGCTTGACGGCAGAGTTCAGTTCGAAGCGTTCAGCTGAAGGCGACCATCCTGAACGTCTTCCATCGAACAAACCACGTTCTTTGGCTAAAAAGGATGAAGAGAGAGAGATAAGACCAGAGTCAACGTTGGTCTGGCTTTTCCGAGATCTTGCTTTCCAACTGTACTTATGTTGTCACATGACATTATTCACAAAGGTAACTTTATGTTGTTGGGTCTTCACACGCAGCTCTGTGGTCCACAAAGACTTGTAGACAACACGAAGGGAGGGAGGGAGGAATGCCAAGTTACGGGGGAGGAGTTAAGAAGGTAAAGCCACAGCCAATTGTTTTGTTCTGAGAACCTGCTGCTCTAGTGCGACATCTAGTGGCTAAATATCGTCAAATAGCTCCTTTAAGGATTAAAAGTCAAAATGGGTTCCTGAGGTGGGGTGGTGGTGGGGTAGTCTTACAAATCATTTTAACCCACTGTTGGCTGATGGCACACAAGGTCAAATCTGAAGAAAGAAGAGGCAAAGGATTTTTTTTACGCCCATGGTGGGATACATTAACAAACAGTGTCAAATGGTGGCTGTGTCTGAGAAATGGGTCACACAGCGTTCTGAAGCTCCAGATGCGCACAGAGGCGTGTCTGTGGCATCGGGTTAGTATCTCGACAAGTACAGTAAATGTCAAAGAAAGAAACTTCCAGGACAGGACTGCCAGTAGCATGTGCTGGTCCCTTGCTTCCTGCCTTGTGCATAATTTGTAAGAAAACAGACAAGAACATAACTGTGGCAACAATACCAGAAGGACCATCTGTCACAGGCAGAAATATTTTCAGCAGGTAGGTAAAAATACATAAACAAATTACATACACACATTTGAACTTAAAGTTTAAGTTTAAAAAAATGCCATATGCTGGGTAGGTACCATGGCTAATTTAAATTTCAATTACATCGTTTTTTAAATATTTATTGGACAGTCAGAGTCAGATAAGCATTGTTTTGCATGCAGCTACAAGTACATATACATGGATACAGCTACAAGTACATATATATGTATAACATATAATAGAGCAGGGAGACTCTGCATTAAGACTTGAAGGAGTCGCCACCATTAAAACTTACCATTGTGTTAAATTAATTATATTAATAACGTGTGGAAGGCTGAGATGGAAAATAATTTGTACAAACGATAACTAGGCTAAACAGTGTATGGATCCTCTGGACTAAATAATTATAAAAATAATATTTTGATTTATACATGGTTTTTACATATAAACTATATCACACCGACAGGGTAATAAGATTTATCGGAGACCAAAGAGACTACTTAGCTGACAAAGTTTTGGCAGATGGATATTCTCCTCGACGGCATAGCCATTCAAGCCATTTGGTGCATACCAAGTATCATCGGTGTGCGTGGTGAGACCATACTGCAGTACATAGTCAAGCTTGCACAAGTGTACATGGACAGACTTTGTGATTGATCTGGAAATGAGTATTAAAAATGTAGAACAGCCACGTAGACCAGGTGGTGCTACACAATGGGTACACATTTATTGACGGGATCAGAAGACAACACAATGGAAAAAAGTGGAAAAGTAAAAATCAGATGGAACAAACAAAGAGGCACTGGCAGAACTTCCTCTATGTTGTGTGGCAAGATGTTGATCTTACTGCTTTGGGCAAGAACTTTAGCTTGTACGTAGCACATGGAGAACTGTGTCACGCAGAAGGTTGATAAACTCTCAGGTCTGTTGAAGATCTGACATGTGATCATGAGGAATGTGACACCAGGGTGTCACATGCACAACATGCTGCAGAGGAATATCAAACTGTAGTCATCCAGAACCCTGATACGGATGTGGCAGTGATTGCTGTAAGTCTGCAGACAGATTCACCATGTAGGTTGTATTTTTTCATGGGACTTGGCAACAGAACAAGGATCATTGACTTAGCTAAGGTCCCATCAGCTCTTGGCACAAGTGTGTTTTCGGCACTTACTGGCCTCCATACCTCCTCAGGTTGTGACTCTACAAGCACTTTTTATGGGAAGGGCAAAATTAAAACATTTTCTGTTGCTTGCGACAAAGAGGAATACCTGACTGAATTTACAAATCTGGGTAGCATTTTACACCTGGACCAGTCTACCTATGAACTACTTTCCAAGTATGTGTGCCACCAGTCATCTGCCGAATATGTGAACAATGCAAGATACAAAGCATTCTGCATGGCATTGTCAGCTTTGCCAGGACTATCCATCAAAGTGACACCCTGTAAAACACTGCAACAATGGGGAGTCAACAGTGACCTGGATGACTAGAAATCCTGCCCCTGAAAATGTGTTGCAGGTAGTCCACTGCAGTTGCAAGGAAGGCAACTGTGAGACAGGAAGATGTTGCTAGATGTCTGCAAGACTGTCTCGTGTTGACCTGTCAGTGCCAAAATTGTGCGAATGAGAGCTACATGGGATGTCTCTGACGATAGTGACGAGTAAGAGAAGCGCTGTGTTCCCCGGGAGACGGGACGCACCATGGCAGTCTGTGTAGTCCGGCACAGGCTGCTGCAGCTTACTGAGGAGGGAGTCCTGGAAGGAGACAGAGCGCTTCTGCTGGGTGATGATTTCAGGGGGGGGGGGGGGTTGGTGATTTCTGATCTACTGCTTCAGTCTTCAATTCTGCCATGTGGGACCGGACCCCCCACGGAGTCACTGGATTCAGACTGCAACCACGGAGATGGGCGCACACCACAGACAGCAGGAGTGGAACTACAGCAGAACGGTTAAGTTGTTATGGAGAAGTTCTTTGTGCTGATAGGTACATTTTGGAATGAGACTGCAAAAGCTTTGACCTTCTTAGTATTGAAAAAGGCTTGTATGCTGTTTATCTATTTAATAATATGTAGTTTTGTAATAGTTTGTCTGTAAGTGACTCAGCTGTTGTCCTTTTCTCTCCCCTGCAAGGATTTGGGATCGAGAACACAAGGCTGGTCATCCGGTTTCTGGATCGATGCACCAGAGGACCCCGCCAACCTATATGTTAATACAATTACAATAAGTTAATACAATTACTTATTTGTTTTTTACAATTAAACCCACAACCTCAGCATTGTTAATGTCATGCTCTACCAACTGAGCAACAGGAGTTACATTGTAATGATTGTAATGATGAGATGCTTTAACATTAACATTTAATTGCATACTATATTTTGGGCTGATTTTGAGCTGTAATGCATCTATTGTAGAATTGTCAATTTCTGGCAATATTCAAAATAAATGGGGGTAGGTAAGCATTTTGATTCATTTTAGCTATTTTAAGAATCAGAATCAGATTTAATGCCAGATAAGTTTTCTCAGTAATGGCAATGATGGTGCACCATCATTGTCTTTGATTGTCTCTTGATTTTTTGCTAAGGGGGCTGATGTTCAGCTCCCATTTGAGGTCCTGGGAGATGGTGGAGCCCAGGAAGCAGAAGGACACCACAGTGGTGTCTGGGAAGTCACCCAGGGTGATGGGGGCTGGTGGGGCTGGGGCTGCGTTCTTTCAGAAGTCCACAACCATCTCCACTGTCTTTAGAGCATTTAGCTCCAAGTCGAATTGTGCATTTTCTTTTCTTCCTCTGATTACACAGTGGCTACTGAACATTTTGACATAAAATGTTTAATTTTCCTTGGTGCCAATCACTGAAGTTGAAGTGTATTTTCGACACATTTGCCATATTTCATGGTCTAAATTCACACTTGAGTATACTAGTGCACGAATACTTGTGTCAGTTTAGGTACATGTATAAATATCAGTTTGATATTTTGTGTTGCTAAAAGAAATATAAAAGTTACAAGCAAAACCAGCAGCATAAGATTTTTTTTTAAAATTCATATTTATATACATCATAGATCATCAGGATCATGACAGAAAACTGCAGGATATTTTGCAGAGAACCTTTAACACAATCCAAAAGGGTGTTGTCTATGCAAAAATGCATTTTAAAAAAGTGCCCTGGTGTGGGAATGAAAATCACTTTTAGGCTACTTTTTCTTAGTTTACCTTAAGGCCTATTTGGGCTTGAGTGCTTCAAGGTCTTTAGATTTTCTAAGGCTAGAAGGCTGCATAATAAGCAACTGATGTAACCTGTGCTGCTTCTTTCATTGATACGCTACTAAGGTGTAGAGCAGGAGGAGTTGGTAGTGAGTACAACAAACTGATGTATGAACATTCAAAGAGATAGACCTTCCTTCAATGCAGAGTGCTTTGAAAGACTGAGGCCATCTTATGACTAAGTAAGGAAAACATGAAGTTTAGCAAGGAAGAAGAATAAGTTATTAAGCATGAGTGGGAATCTAGCCTATGTAGGGTTCTATATATCATGCTTCAAAAGGTAAAAATAAAGGAATATTGCAGAAAAGTTAGTGCATTGTCCCAGGCTAATGGTTTCAGAGTGGTAGGAATACAATATTAAACATCCAGTTAGCGCCACATGCTCTGTGGGTAGAACAGGTGGCATATTTGTATGTGAAACAATCAAAACAAAATGTTTTTCTTAGCAGACATATCAGTTGAATGTTGACACAAACACATAAATCCAAAAAAACTAACAAATGGGGTAAGCACTGCATTATTCAAACTGCATTATGAAAGTATGATGTGTTGCTTTAATATGCACACACAAAACATTTTGTTATTGGGAGTGTTTTGACATGGTGCACATTTTGGATGCATGTTTAATAGTGGTGTAACAATAGTGGTGTAACAGTTTCGATTCTAGTTCGAAAATCGTTAGGTTCGATTTCAAACTGCGAAATGTAAAAGGAGATCAGAATTCTGCTATTGACTTCACATCATAGAAATGAGTCGCCGTCCGCGTTGAGTCAACACAGCAGCCACAAAACAATCAATGTACAAGAAGAAGTCATCATTTTTGAGTGAAAGTGACTACTCGATGTGTCATTCGCCATTGAGAATTGAAGCAAAGTGTTGCACTAACTTACAAATGTACAACATGTGAAACAGCTAATAACAACATTAACGTTTAATTGTATTGGTTTAGACAACTACTGTATCTGTATGCTGGATTGGTCTGAAAGCATACTAAGTTGAAAATCAATAATGTGTTTTAAATTCATACAATCTTCTAAACTATATTTTTTCTCACCATATACGATGTGGGTGGCCATGTTGAAATGACGTCAAATGACATTGAGGCTTGAACTAGGGGTTGAGAAATCATACCCGAGTTTCGGACTAGGAACTCTGAGTTGACCCTCTGTTTTATTTGATTTTTCCTATAGGAAGTGGGAATTTCGGACCTCCGAGTTATAATCAAACGCAGCATAATGCTGGTATGCTAGCGTCAATGACAACAACAATATAGCCTGCGCTGCTGTGACCCTTCCTGTTATACGGGTCCATAGTCCAATATATACGGACCTATGCGCCCCTCCAAAATCTATTTGGTTAGCGGCAGAAGGTTTACAAATTGAACTTGAAAACCCTACTGTTTTTTTTATAATCAGTGGTATGACATAATTTAGTTTTCCCAGTGAGATATGAGAACAATGTCTGTGTTATTGATTTTTTTACATTACAGATTGTCTAAATTGATATATAGTTTGTCTTTGCTACATGCCATACATTTTCCTACAGTGCCATACATTGATTGTGTGTTTTAATGTTTGCTATTATATATCTATTTTTGTTATTTATAAATGTTACTATGAATAGTTTAAAGTTATTAAATGAGAACCAAGTGTTTTTTTCTTTATAAAACAAGGCCAGTCTTACAGTGGTGTAAGCCATCAGCATTGTTAAAAAAGCCTACAGTCAGACAAACACTGCTATCAAGAAAAAAGCAAATTGCTGAACACCAAGTGTTTCTTCTGGGGTGGAAAAAAGAATAATTATGTATACACACCTGCTTTTGGAAGGTGTTGAATGAAGGGAAAGCATAGAGAAATGTGCTGTGTGTGTGCACGCCTGTGCATGTTTATGTAAGGCTTGGTATAATTAAGTATTATTTGGTATATTTGCGCAGGCACCTGAGCATTTACTAAACCTCAACATTGTGTATTTTGTTTAATGAAAAACAACAAACGCAGTCTTTTGCGAATTGTGACAATGTTTCTGCCATCAAATTAAATCTGCCGCCATAATGGCATAGTCTTCATGACACAACACTACAAATAAGCACCCATTAGTTAGCACAAAGCGGCTAAAAGCGATCATTTATGTAATTTTTCAGAATCGGAAAATGACGTAAGGTCACACAAAGTTCCCCATTAAAGAGCAAAAGTTGAGCTCCTTTCCTGTACTGAGCAGGTGATGGGGTGAGGGGGAGGACAAATGAATAAATAAAGAAAGAAACAGCATAACGTAACATGGTTTCCAACATAATAAACTACAAAAATATAAACCATTTGCCAATGCCACCGGCAAATCGGGAACAAAAACACTAGGTATCAAAGTGTTTCTAACCTATATACTGTATGGTATTACCTTCTATAATGGCTCAGACCGGTCACAATGGCTGAAAGGATAATGTCTTATACTGAACAACACTAGATTTTTTTGATTCTTCTCAGCACAGCAAGGAGCAAGGTGATGTAGTCCTTTGTCAAAAAAATAAAGGGTGTTAAATTCAAGGAACCTCTTTCATAGCTATTTCTGAGAGGCTGTTAAGACCACACCTTTTCAACTATGGGAATCACAGTGGGGGATCTGACGAGAAGGGGAGTGGGTGGTGGTGGTGGGGGGGGGGGGGGGTCAGAGGTGATGTTTCCTCGCTGCTAAAAACCTTAATGGACACAGAAGAGAACTCCCTATTGAAGCTTCAAAAGAGACACAGAAATAGGTGAGGCACAGGGAGAAAGGAAAACGTGAGGAGGTGAACGGGAAATGTGGCCGAAAAGTGGGTTGCCGGTAGATTCGCTCCATAGTGTCTCACTCTTGTCAACGTCGCCTCTGTGCTTTAAGTAGCCTCTGTGCTTTGTTAAGTGCTTCTAAATGCCTCGTCAATAAGGACAAATTGGCTATTATACGCCATTATTAGGTTCATTCATCCGATGACTGTAATCCTGGCTCGTATATCATTTTAGTCTGATGTCAATGATAATAGTTCATGTCAAGGTAAATAGCAACACCTCTTATAGTTTAGCATATTATGATTGTTCCCTCAAGTCCTTCATGAGCTGAGGAGACGTGCTCATGAATCACGGTCATCTAATTATGTGGGACGCACATGTGCTATAATAGACTTTTTAGAGAAAAATCATACAAAGACTAATATATACACAATTAAAGAGTAAATTAGACACTGCTCTGCATACTGCTACACTGCAGGCATTATGAGTTTAGCAAAAGTTAGAAAATATAAAAGCTTACTATATACAACCTACCATTTCTGTAAAATATACTGGATGTGTCTTCGACAGTCCAATCCGGCTTTTCAACACACCACAGTACAGAAGCTGCTCTGCTTAAAGTTACCAATGACCTCCTACTCTACTGATTCCAGCATCCTCCTCCTCCTTGACCTCAGTGCAGCATTCGATACCGCCAACCACTTTCTCCTCCTCAGCCGCCTGCAGTCCTACATTGGCATAACCGGTTCAGCACTTGCATGGTTCAAAACGTACCTCTCCGACAGATTTCACCACTATCTCCGTCAATAACTGCAGATCCGGTACTACCCCACTCACCCACGGTGTTCCCTAAGACTCTGGTGTCTGGTCCCTTCCTCTTCATCCTCTATATGCTCCCTCTCGGTCACATCATACGCCACCACAGACTAGTTTCACTGCTATGCTGATGACACTCAGCTGTACATCTCCACCAAAACCAAAATCAGTTCTGCCACTCTCACCAAACTTACAAGCTGCCTCACTGAAACCTGTATTAACAGCAACTTCCTCAAGCTCAATCTGAGTAATGTATAATTTGTCCCAAATCCCTCCTCCCTCCCGCCCAGAAGTTCTCCCTCAACATAAATGTCACAGCTTCCCTCCCAGTCCGAAACCTTGGTGTCGTCTTCCATCCTGCCTTCGCCTTCAAGCCAAACATTAACCACATCACTAAAATGTCTGTTTTCCTCTCCGTAATAATGGCCAGGCTTTGTCCCCTTCTCTGCTCCAGAAACACTTTTTCATGCATTCATAACCTACAGACTCCTCCTCACATTCAAATCCCTCAACAATCTTCTCCTTCGCCACACACCAACCCAAACTCAGATCTGCCGACGCCAACCTCCTGACCCCCAGCAGCAGGACCAAGCACCGTACCTTGGGGGTACAAAATGTTGCAGATTTGAATCTATAAGGTCAAACATTGTCTGAAAAAATATTGGGTGTTTTATAACTTATTATTTATAACTTATTATTATATAAATGATAATTGCCATTTTAAATGCTTAATACCGTTTTTCAATAAACAAATAAATGCGCTAACAAGTGGGCCACTTGCATTATGGCCATTGCCATCAGACAAAACATGACAACTCACTAAATTAAAAGTTAGCCAATAACTTTTAGTTTAAATACTAATTAAATTAAATACTAATTAAATACTAAATATATTAATATAATGTAACAAAAAAGGCTGAAAAGTGTGTCGGCTCTCAATGTAGTGAATGTGTTCATCGCATCAGTTGAACTGTTAGGTAGGGAGGCAAGACAGTCTAAATAATCATCCAAAATAAATATTTTGTCTGTCAAGAGACGTGATAACAATATTTGTGGTTATTTTTTTCTCTTCTCGTTTTATTGATCTGCTTACTGAGTAAGCAAGCCGTTCGTGTGAGCAGCTGTTCACTAAACTCAGCAGGCCTAAAGAAAGTTAAGACATACGTAGTAAATATAATCTGGCGGATCATAGTTTCTTTAATGTGAAACGGACTGAATTGATTGACATTTCAACGATACGCCTCCGGAGTGACTGGAGTAGCTGAGTGCCGCTGTGTGCGCAGCAGAGTTCAATCCTTCAGTGGGATTACAAGCTCGTTCATACATCCTATTATTCTATATCTACTAAAACAGGAAGCCTATTTAAATTAAGTCATGAAAAGACCAACTGATTGAGAACGGCAGTGCACTTGACATGGCCGCAGTTACTGACTGGGGTGAAGAGCGCTGTTGAGAATTGTGAACCTGATTACATGAAATTATTAAATGATCGATTAGATGTTTTGGGAAACTACACGTTGTTTAACATTGGTTAATTAGGCCTATTAAAAGCATTGACTAATTCTGATGTGCATATTTATTTCATATTGCATTGTAAAAGTGCATGGTGTGCTTCTGTGGTTTATATTGGTCTATCAGTAGAAATGCTTTTCTCAGAGAGAGTGAAAAAAACGCAGCAACGACTAGTTGTTTAGTCGACTACTCGCACACATCCCTAATATACATATAGACACATAAAGCTTAAACAGAGGGTGCAAAAAATAAAACTGAGGGGGCCAAGCCCCCTTAAGACCCCTCATGGCACCGGGCCCACTCCCAACATTCAACCAACTGAAAACCTACCTCTTCAATACTGATTACAACACCTGACCAGCACCCCCTGTCCACCATAAATGTATTATTACATATTATTTTCCAAAATGTATTATTATTAAGTGACTGTAACCCACAGCTAAGCACATTTGGCCACATATGTGCTTAGCTGTGGGTTAGCACGTGCTGCTAGAGGCTAACTTTGGCGAGAGAGGCTGCTAGTGTGCAAAACTGTTCAAGAAACGTTTGAGGCCAGAGTGAAAGTCCTGGCGTTTAGACAGTGAAGAAGTTCAAAAGTGTGAGTTTGTTGAGACACAATTGCTGGGTGGGGTCCATCTGGGATAGCATCTAGTCTCCCAGTCTGTCACAGTCTAGATTCATATGATTAATAAATACAATAACCTGTGTCTGCGAGAATTCATTTATCCAACTGTGTTGTCTAAATGTGATTGTAGAAACATATTTTGAAAGGGTCCTTTAGTCATGTGAAACAAAGTGAGGGAGTGAAGATGGAAAAAATAGAAATTCAACACTGAACCAATTTCTAGAATGTTGCCTCAAGAACACATTTACATACATTCAAAGTCTTATCATCAATTTTAGTACTGCAATGAAATATGTACTATTATGTATTAATGTCCTCATATTGGATGGCTTTGAAATGTATTCATTCACACAATTTGAATAAACATTTCAATGTTAAGACATTTCCATTGCCACCCTTTCTTTGATTTAATTGCTGCTAAACGGTTTCATTTGATGCTGTGTTGAGTATTTTATCTTTCATCCACTTTATGGAATTCAATAAAATGTACATCATGTGTCAATAAAAATGTGCGGATCCACCCATGCTGCCCCTGAATGGAGGATCGAAGCACTTGTCATTTGAGTGCACTTGACATGTTTGTTATGTAGTCAGCTTCGAGCGATCAGCAATTATAATACTAAATGCATTATTGTGAATCTCGCCAGCATTATGGGCGGATGCTATTACAAAACAGATCATTATCACAGCCACACGCCCACTTGGTTTGAAACCAATGACAAATGAAAACAAATGACTAAAATGAAATTCAGATTTTTCAATATATGGACTCTAAAAAATACGGCATCCTGGCCTGTGATTGTGGGCTTGAATACAAAGACAGCATTTGTGTGGGCAGGTGAGGTGTCCTTCCTCCCTGTCATTACATTTGAAAATGCATTTAGGCCAGGGACACATTTAAAAACATACACCAACACGTTTTAGTTTTCTACTGCTCTAGTATTGCCATACAATTAAATGGTTGACCTTGATTTAAAAGGTGATAACACTGTAGGTTGCAGTGTTGAAAATTAAAGAAACACAGCGTCTACAATGGTGTGTTTTTGCAGGAAACGGGTTCAGTCTTAAAGGAAGACTTTAAGTAATTTAGTCTAAAAGGAATAATACAGGCTAAAACACTTTTCAGGGTTTATTTTTCTGATATGTGTAATATTATATTTTATTTTTCCACTGGCTGTTGTTGAAAGCTAGCTAGACATTCGGCAGTTTGCGTTGATACAATATCAATATGCCACACGGGCAATCAACGTGACAACAGCGGCAAGATTAGAGAGCTGGTGACTCTCAGGCTAGCTGGGAGAGCTACGCTAGTTCGCCATGGCTAACTTTAGCGTAGCCAGCTCTGGAACACGCAATGACAATGATGCTGTACTTCGCTCGTGTACCACTCACTTATGGGGAAATACTTCAAGTCCAAAACTGTAAAAAAAGAAACCTTTCGCAGAGTTGTAGCCAAGACTTGAATGTTGGTTCAAGTCTTGGCTTGGTGAACATTTCGGTATGCAGCTATCGCTGAGGCTAGCAAGTTTATGCTCAAAGAAAGAAAATGGATATCCAATAAATCGATAGATCGCTAGACTGGTCTGGCACTGCATGTTGAAAACCTAGATGCATTGGCCATATCTGGGCTCCCCGCTGCCAGAACAAACCAAATCAACCGGGTTAACGGTGAGTACCAGGCCGTTTCCTCCTTCGAACGAGGCCATGCCTCGGCAGCTGCATGGAGATCATGGCCACGCCCCGAACTTGCAAAGCCAAAGTGCAGTCTGGATTTACGAGGCTGCTGGCCCAGCAAAAATGTGTGTCCTCTTAATAAATTACAGATTTCAGCCATAACTGTAATATGCAGTGATTCTGAGACAGAGCCCCTGAGTTGGAAGGAAACTAATATCTGATACTTATGGTTGATGCTACAGTGGTTTGAAGACATACTCTCCTATTAAACACCATTGTAACGACTGCAGCAATGTCCCTGTGTGACGTAGTAGCAGCTACAGAAATCGAGTTCAGCCGCAGCAAAGTGAAATACAACACAAAACGGTAAAATAGGACCTGGGGTGTGTTGTACATCACCAGTAGACATCTTAACGATGTCAAAGTGTTTTAGGCTGTAGTTTCACTTTAAAAAAAAAACGCCAATGGCGTGTTGTTGAGTGTGCCCTTCTCGATGTGGCTGTCACTTGAACTGCTTTTTATAACAACTGCTGCACCTATGCAGTCACAAGTAGGCTACAGATGGTGGGGGGAAAAAAAGTGTGGAAACTTTCATTTGAAATAAATAAACTTTGTTACTGCTAAAAAAAGAAGGGAACAATTAATTATCCTGGGGTTTAGAGGGCTAGTCTACTTTAACTTGAGCTATTAAAGCAAGGCTATTCAACTGACAATAAAATACAATAAAAAGCCATGTGAAGTATGGAATGACAAATCCTTGAATAAAAAAAAAAAAGCCACTGCTATAGTGCGACACAAACAATAACTGGAGTCTTTCTTTTAACGGCGCAAGGCATACGGTGACCAAATGTAATTTTTCGCTAGCTTCATATAGGACTCAACTCTATTCAGGACATGAAAATCCGTAAACAGAATTTTTCGCATCTGTCCAGACACGGCCGTGCGCTTTGGGCTTTAAAGGCCCCATGAAACAGTACTAAGAGTGCTATTTGGTTCTGCATATTAACGCATTTCGGGTAAAAACCTAGGAAGGGACTTGTCTTAGATATGAATTTGGTTGTTACAGTAGCCAATAGTGCTGAATGTGTCGCCAGATTGACAGCACAACATGGAAAGCCACAACGACTGCTTATGGCCTGTGGATTTTGCCGACGTGTACTTGGACGAATCGGACAGGGATGAAAATGAGGAAGAAGACGGCCATGATGAAGTCGTTGGAGTGAGGCCATAATATGTTCGAGCCAACCGGCAGTGCTGCTGGTGAAGGAGAGACGCAGGCTCATCCCCGCGATGGAGCCGAAGCATTTTCATTGGATGCAAAATTAGCAAATGCCCCTGAGTGCAGGATGAGTCATCAAACATTTGAAACAGTTTCACAGGAAGAGAAAAGACAGGGATTTTGATATATTTACATATACTGTATTTGGCATATAACAAGACATACATTAACAATTAACACAGGGACACAGGATTAACACTGGGAAAATGTGTTTTTCATTTCATGGGGCCTTCAAGAGGACTGGGAATGTGTGTATGTGTGTATATTTGTGTGTGTTGACTAGGAGGGAAGAGGAGGGGATGGGTGGGCAGTGCCGAACCCTGCGGACAAACCCAGTAGCTGTAAAAGTAATAGCCTGGGCTTGCGCCGTGATAAGTC
This sequence comes from Merluccius polli, assembly GCA_030340625.1. Classification (NCBI taxonomy): domain Eukaryota; kingdom Metazoa; phylum Chordata; class Actinopteri; order Gadiformes; family Merlucciidae; genus Merluccius; species Merluccius polli. The sequence continues at coordinate 17,422 of JAOPHQ010001480.1, forward strand.
AGACAACGCCTCGAGTTCGCTGATCCACTGCCAGCAACGGCCATTTGTCAGCGCTGACGTGGAACTCCCACCGCCGCAGGAAAATCACTTTGGACAGGTGAAGCCGTTTCACGTCATCCTGCGCTCCTCTTATCACTGGACTTATCACTCTTATCACTTTCACTCCAAGCTAGTAGCTGTTTCCTTTGTTTGTCGCGCTACTTTTCTTTATTTATTGTCATGTGTGTGTGTGTGTATGTGGTGATGTGTGTGTGTGTGTGTGTGTGTCGTGTACCAAAACATATGACATAATATTTTAATTTGAAAGAAGCTTGTCTCGTTTTACGTTTTACAAGTAGTGAAGCCTTTTAAATGCATGTCTTATTTGCATTTTGATTGTACTTCATGTGTACATTTTGATCCTTCGTGGTCCTTTTGGTCCTTAATCTTGTTTTTTTTTTTAATATTGATTTGCATCTCTCAATGTGTGAAATACACCAAAAATGAACATAACTAAAAGAATACACAAAAAATAATGTGTATATTTCTGTGGCTTCAGATGTCAATTAAAACGAATACATTTGTGCCTCTAGATGGATGATCACATTGGGCAATTTTAATCAAAAGTTTTGCACAAGCTGTGATTTTGCATACAAATTACTTCAATTCCAAATTAGGGGGGGACTGACTCCACACCTAGAAAGTCGAAATCCATCAAAACCGCTGGCAGATATGCGAGTTCAGTCCCCTCCAACCAAGTGTGTAACTTTTCATCCTTTAAAATGGCCGAGTAATTTCCTAAGTTCCAGATATAATTATGCCGGAAGAGAGGAGACTCTTAAGAGTTGTTAAAATGTCAAGCTGTATTCCAGCGAATCTGATTTCCTTTAATTAAGTTGTCTCGCCTAATGATGGACTGTCAGGCGGGGGAAAAAACCCTGTCCCGCTCCCAGCTCTTGGCCTTAGAGGAAGTGTGTAGCGCCACCCTACCGCGGTTTCATCAGGATCACAGAAGCAGCCTGAGGGGTTAAAGCATTTAAGTGTTTGACTACCATCACTCTGCTCATCCTAAGAGGTGTTTGCTTGTGCTCATCACGTCGTCCTTTTAAGGACAGACATTAAAATGTAGCCATCAATTCGACATATGGCTCGACCTCTTCGGACATCAAATAAACAATAACCCATTTTTATGGGTGACATTTGCATCAGGCAAGTTTAACAGCAGCAGTGAAACAGTTTGCCGTGTAACTGAGTGGCATAATTACCTTTTCACGTTTGCACTACAATCAGGGACAGGCAAAGATCTTGCATACACCTGACCGTGGCTGAATATAACGCCGAGACACAGTGTGGTTACATTAAGAGACGTTAAATCACATTTATTTTCGGATATAAAACGTAGTATTACCCTTGCATAAATTCCCATCCAAAGTGTGGGATTACGTCATTGCAATTATTTTGCTTCACATGATCGCCACAAGTGGTCTTGGATCGTTCCTCTCAACAGTGTTGTAGTGTTGTTTCTAACAGAATCAGTGCTTGGTAATGACCTGCATTATAATGAGCTTTGCTTTGAATTTGAATACGCTCGCTAAAGCCAAGACATGGGCATGTACTTGCTGGTTGCAGACTGACCTTTTTCGACACCTGTAAACACCGGACAGCAACAAAGCAAGAAACTAATTGCTTTTTACCTCAGCCATTATCTTTTAAATACAGATCCAGATTGTGCCCCTGTTAAGCTTGCATCCAATACTCGCTCTGCCTGGGTGCTGTTAACCTTTACAGAATAAGGCAGCCACACCTCATCTCCCTGGGAGAGAACAACAGCACTGCTATGCACCCCCCCAGCTTTGGAAACAAGCCAGTAGCACCGCCCCCCCACACACACACACATACACCTCCGCATTTCATATCTCTCGCTTCTCACAATCGATCTGGTGCACAAGACACACATCATTTGAAATGGAATGATTGACATTGATGGATGATTGTGTGTTTAGGTCGCTATATGGTGGACTAGTGTGTGTATGTGTGTGTGTGTGTGTGTTTAGGCTAGACCTAATCTGGGATCCAGCGGTCCTACTATGTTATAGCAGACCTTCTGGGGGGGGAGACAGCACAGAGTCTGGGGCCGGAAACCAGAAACTGCAAGGGGAGGAGTTACGCCTCGTTTCCTGTTTCGTTATCTTAGATTTTCTACCAAAGAGAAACTCATTTGCGTGAGTGGATGAAGCTTTCAGAAGGGGATGTTAATAATGAGTGTATTTGTTGGTGTTGATTTGAAACCTTTGCAGACACGTTTTTTACAGTTTATTACTGCTGGCCGAGTTTGTGTTTACCAATGACGTGCTTACAGATCCCCGCCTCCAGCAACGTGATTGGTCGAAACAAATATTAAGACGAAAGAAAGTGAAACGACCCGTTCATCCAGATTTGAACTCATCTGCCATCAGACTTTAAATATTTATCTAAAGTACATTTGTGAGACTAGGATGGACCAGACTGTGTGTGTGTGTGTGTGTGTGTGTGTGTGTTTAGACCCCTAGAGGATAGACTAGTGTTTGTATGCGAGTGTTTTCAGACACCTATATAATCAACTTGTGTGTGTGTGTGTAATGTATTCAGACCCCTATATAATCAACTACTGTGTGTGTGTGTGTGTGTGTGTGTGTAATGTATTAAGATCCCTATATAATCAACTACTGTGTGTGTGTGTGTGTGTAATGTATGCAGACCCCTATATAATCAACTAGTGTGTATTTGTATGTGTGTGTGTTCCTTGTTGGCCTTGGACACGCCACATGTAGTTGTTCATTCAACTGAGAGAACATGTCAATGATTATGTTTCCATCCATTTATATTGATCGCTACTACTTTTTTTTAATCTCCTTTCCTGTGCCGGATATAGTCGATAATAATACTGATTTACCCCGTGGTTGCAAGCCATTAGATCTGATCTATTGTTTAAAAAGCTGTAGGCTATACTGCTTGACATGTTTCACTTGGTGTGACAAAGTTTCGTTTTTTTGATCGACACACAATACTCAGAAGCCCATGGCTCACGCTGCGTTGCACCAGAAATGAGAAAATACTACAGAAAATTGATGAATGAAAAGAAAATGAAACAATTTCATCCATACGCTACAACAACAACTTAGTCATGACGAGTGTACACTCTGTAGTCTTCGGCAGGTTCAACATTTATCCTTAATGAAACACGCCATCCCTCTCGTTTGAGTACTTCATGATTCTTTTTTTTTTTTTTTTTTTTTTCATCTGCCGGCTTGTTCCCAACACATCCCAGAAATAAATGGAAAACCAACTGTGCCGTTAGAGCAGCTCAATAGCCAATAAAGTTTGTGTTGAATAATGTAAAGTGCTAACCCCTCCCTCGGCGGCAGAACCCCACCCGACGTGAAGTGGTTCGGCATCACTCAGCGGCGCCAACAGGAACCACCCGTGAGTAGAAAACATCAGGTCCGGGTATAATCTAAATCTCATCAATAACACAGGAAGCAGCGCAGGCACCTTGCCTAAAAGCCAATCGCTGCTGCCAGCCAACCACACCTCACTAGCTCACGCAGAATAATGACCAGTATGGACGCACGCCGCCGCCGCATAGCGCAATTTCTTTTTTCCCACCTGGTTTCTGGGTCAGCTGCAAAGAGCGATGAGGTGCAGGAGGGGGGGGGGGGTAATGGATGGACTCTTCACAGCCAGAGTGGAGGAGTGCAGGGAGGTGTAGGGGAGGAGTGCAGGGAGGTTTAGGGGAGAGGCTGCGGGAATTTACTGCGGGTGAGAGAGGTGGGGGGGAGGTGGGAAGCTGCAGGTGAGAGGGTTGGGAGGAGGGGAGGGAGGGTGTTTGCCAAAGAATGTCAAGAGTCAATTCAGCATCGTTCATTCGATATCGCTGCGTTTTCACATCCAACGAGGGAATGACAGCGGCTTTAAGCTCGGGACATCCCCTTTCAGTGTTACGATGTGCTTGTCTCGCAGCCCCCACCCACCCCCCCCATCCCTCTTTGCCTCCCCCCTTCCTCGGCCATTTCCCACACATACTCACTCTTCCTCACCCAGTCAATGTGCTGCACTACGCCGATTGATTTGGATGCACTCTCTTAATAGCACAAGGGTCTTTAAAAAGAGCCAATATGTATAATTGGACCGGCGATGTCAGCGACGGCGAACAGTGCACCACTATATTAGTATTATAGGGTGTAACACACTTTCATAATAACCGTGAGAGTTGTGTTCCTGTTACAGCCAAGATGATAATAGTAACTGCTCCTTTCGTGTCATCTGTTTTTCTTCGAAGTCACGGTGGGGGGAGGGGTGCTCCTCCAGAGACATGTTTTATATACTTAATTTCCTCTAAAAGGGACCAAATTGAGTTTATATTTTCCTGCATCTATGCATCTAATACATTAGCTCGGGATGTTATTAGGTCAATCAAGCCCCTTGCCTCTCAGGAGATGACAAGATGCATCCGTCTTGCTTGACTGGACTCTCGGATTAGATTGCGTGGGGGGGACTCAATAGGGAAAAGGCCATCCAGTAACTGATTTAAGTCAACTCTTGAAGTTGTTAAGATGGAAAATATCAGGCTTGGTATTTTTCATTTAGATAGTGTATTCAGGGATAATTGTCTTAAAGTAAGAGAAAAAACATTTTTTTTAAATGATTGACTTGTCATTTTCTGAATTCCACAGCAGTTTTACAGAGGCTATTGGTCATCTGCACAGTGAAACAGCGGTGATGCACAGTTATAATAACAACATTATGACATAATATCCATGCTGACTGCAAAACGTGACATTATTGCATTTTTATTTTTGTGTTTTAGTTCTCATTGTTGGCTCATATGGCTGTGCTTATTTACTGTACACATGAGACAATTAAACTGAATATCAAAACACATCCTACACGTTTCTTAAAACCTTTGACTTCCTTATTATTAATGTTTTGAAAGTTTACTTCAGATGACAGGCGGATTGTCATTTTATAGTGAAATGGCAGCGATTCACCACCGTTATTCGTATTTTTATAATGGACTCAAGCTGTTTTGATTGACAGACAATATCTTGGTCGGTGATTTTACTGCAAAGCATTACAGAGACATACTGACATTAGATACTCTAAATGAATAAAATAATCATACATTAAAATAAATTACCCGTATATTATGAGGAAAATTGTTACTTTAGTAAGTTTGTCGGTGTAAAACATTCCAACAAGGTTTTATCAATTGCAACTTGCCGATATTAAAACAGATAGGAAACATAGAAACCATGAAAACATTATGCACTGTTCGGCAACTAGTGAAGTGCAGTGTTAAGATACTGTTTGACACCCTGTACATGTGACTTACGTTTGTGTGTGTCCTTCTGCACGTATGACCCACTTATTATGAACAGCTTCGGAACGGAGGCCATTTTTTGAGTACCCTATTAGGGACAAACGCACATGATCCAATTTGACTGACACGTTAAGTGATGTGACTTTAAAAGCCTCCAGGCAGCCTGCTCATAATATGGACCCATTTTTTCTGGCCATCATCGCTACCTGTCAATCGAGATGGATGCCCACTTGGCTGGTATTGAATGTAGCATGAAAACAAATATAAATTTTCGCAGCAGCCTTTTTAATCAATAGATGTTTCTCCTTAATTGTATTTCCTGTTATGACCCAATGAGCTGCGCCAATTAATATAGAACACAGCGTTACGCTATTAAGCTACTATTGCTGAGCATGTTACTGAGAGGGTATGCGTTGATTGAATTTTCATAGCAATTTGGTGTGCGTGCCTTGAGGGACCAGTAAACATTGGGAATACACAACAAATACAACCACAAAACACGAAACCAACAACAACAGATTTGGGGCTTCGTTTTTTTTCCCCCCCGTTCCCAGTGAACTCGATATTCACGAAGCACAATAGCTATTTCAGGATAAGTCTTTTCGAGAGGATGCAGTTGCTTACTACGAATTTGAGCCATAATTTGAGCCATAAAAAGAAAGAAGAGTGCTCTGCTAAAGACGGCGTAATTGTGGAGCTTTAATGTGCATGTGTGTGAATAGCATGCTCTTTAAGTCCCATACATGAGAGGGAGGAAGGCTCCCAGAGGGTCCAGGTAACCATTCATCATGCCGGGATAGATATCGCCACCTCTGTGGCTAGTTAAAATGTACTGCTGAGCGCACAGATACTGCATAGTCGTAACACATTTATCCCACCAAGTCGCACTGTTATGAATTGCATGTTTATAACTTAATCAATCACGGGCCTTGTTGGCTGCCTCGTCGACTAGGTTGTTTTCTCCTGAAACCAAAAAAAGAAAAAATGGATTCACCCACCTGAATGCAGCTGTAAGATAAACACGGGCACAAGGCAGTCCACCTCCTTGAGGTGGTTCATAGCTAAATCTGAGGTATCGCTAGATACAACGGCAACAAAAATGTTTGGCACTCGAAAAGCCTTGACATTTTTGGTCTGCGCCTCAGGAATTAAGAGGCCCGCGTCCTCGCTCTACAATAGGAGTTTGGATATTGAGTTTGGCCCCGTTTCCAATTCAAAATGATTTTTTTTAAATTCTCAGAGCTGTAGGTAATGCTCATTGATGTGTGAAATTATGACTCACTATTATAAATGGTCCATCACATGACTCGTAGCTGTCTGAACTCTACCTCATTCAGCTGAGAAGTCTGAGCCCACGGGTTCATTTACATCACAATGTACATTATTGATTTAGATGGAGCTCTTGTATGAAACGCTTTTAACTGATGTGCCCTCTGGGTTGCTGATAGCTGGGGTTATGAACCATAACAAAGAAAAGTAATCTTGGCAGAGTGGAAATTATGTCAATCATATTTTGCCAGTGACATGCCTTGATTCTTGCACAATTCCACCTTAAATAATTGTAAGTAACTGGTTCCCCATACCTTTCCACTTTACCCATTTCCCAAAAATAAGCACACAATATTATTGTTAGTTACTTAATTAATTACTTGGAACATACTTATTATTCAAACTTTTCATAAACAGGCCTAACACAACAAACCATACAATAATCACGTTTCACCTGTTGCTGGTAATTAGTGCAGAGTCATTAGGCCAACAGTTATATTTTTTATAGATTCATGGATTTAATACTTTAGTAATTTAATTGGTTTTGCTCAACATAATAGCTGACTTTTATTCTTTATCTTGATTCATTTATCTCGCATTTGAATGATTATGCGTGATTGAATAATCTTTTCTTTTCTTCTTAGTTTCTCATTCAAGAATGGATCATTCCAATCAAGGGAGACCGCCAGCAGTTTATTTAAAGGTCCTGTAGACAACTTTTTTGCTTTAGCGTATAAATATGAAGTAACCATCAGTGTTTAGATTGGTTCCCTTAGCTTCCCTATAAGCCTCGCTTTCACAATGCAGCTCTGTCTGCCACCGGGTACGATCTCCCGGGAAGAATTAAGGCTCACTTTACGACTAACGCATCAACCATTGCGTGTGCAACCAAACCAGGAGGAATAGCGCTTTTGTTTACCCCAGTAGCTATCCCCATTAGCTATCCCCAGTAGTGGAAACGGTGGACGGTGGAACAACCGAAGTAAAGACAATCTGATGACACTACTTATATCTGCGTACGCTGTTTTTTAGTTGCATTGAGTAAACTACCTGAATAAACCTTGTGTCTCAATTCGCCAGGCTACCAACCCATTCGCTTTTCTCAACACAAACTATATAATTTGTTTCTGCTTTTATGTCTCCATTATAGACTTAATGAATGAATAAACATTTTTTCTCCTCATGTTTTCTTCTACTCCCCCCTCCACCCCGACGCCAAGGGTGGGAAAAGTTGACTACAGCTCCTTTAAGGTCACTCTGCTCATAGAGGTGAGAGAGTATTTCTTGTGTATACAGCGTTCTGCGAGGCTGTTTGGTCTAAGTTTGTGTTATTGTTGCAGAACAAACTTAAGGACAACTCGGACAATGTTTTTGAATATATTTATTATGTAAAAAAAACACAATTTATTTTCAACCTCTGTGTATAACCTCCAGCAGTCTTTTTACCATCACTGCACCCACTTTTCTGATACACTGGATCCCAACAATGAACTAACACTGCCCACCCGCGTCTTTGACTCATTGCTTATACCACCTGCAGACTTTTTTTTTTTTTTTTGGTAGCCGCCATATACTTTACCAAGTCACTTTTATATCCTAGTAAGAGCTGGAGTCATGAGCCACGACTCTGTGCTTATCTCCAGATAGATGTTAACCCTACAGCGATCACTGTAATTACTCTAGGAGTACAATATTATACTTGGGCCACATCCAGAGATAAACTTTCTCTTGTGATCACCAAACTTCAGCGATTGCCATCTTTTTTTTTGCCGGTCATTGTTGTATCTTCAAAATGAGTCTGGGTGCCGTTATTGACACCAGGACAGAGCAATAGCGGATAACAGAGGGAGGTCCAACCAGAAGAGAAACAGCTTTTCTGGAAGCGATCATAGTTTAATGTCATGGCCATTTTTTAATCCTCGTTAGGGGCCCAAATGTGGAACTCAGACACATTAAAGCTGAATTTGGCGTGTCTTCATGGAAACACCAAACAAATAGATGATCTCCGACCCCATATGCACACTTCTCCCCAGGGCTCCCTGTTCCCACCGCTTCAACAGCACCCCATTATGAGGCTTGTATTTTATTTCCCAAGGAAGTCTTGACTTATTTGAGCGTTTCTGGATAACTACTGCTATCCGTCTTGTGCTAACTGTTAAGGTAGCGCGCTGTACAATGATAAGGGGCCATGTCTTACAGTGTAGCTGTGCAGTCTTATTGTGTGGCTGACTGCTTTCTTTTAAAATATATTAACACTGTTTTCAAATTTGAGTTTAAGTGTCTAAATTTTTTTTTTTCTTTAGAGGAAAAAAAATGCAATGTGTGACATTATTTCTACTATTAGTGCCTATGTAGTGGTGTATGTACAACTGGAAAAATGAAAAGCTATTGACAGTAGCTAACATTTGTAATTTTGTAACAATTACAACTTAAATTATGGTTATAAGCTATATGAACAGGGTGAGAAACATACAGATATACGTACTTGTGTATATACACACACACACACACTTCGAAATCTAAGTAATATGTTCGGTATGCATCCTGATTATTTCGCTATTTAATCTAATTTAACAAGATGTTAGAGAAATAACTAATTTAATTTTGTAGTCACTGAAAGGGGTTATTGAATGACTGAATGAATTAATTAATGAAAGTGACATACTGTGAGACTATACTTTCTATTTTCTCTTACTCTACTGAGCCTTATATTAATAAAGGTCTGTTTTGTATATAAAGTGATTCATGATCGTGATCACATCTTGTCCTTACTGGGATTAAATCCTTTTACCAGGAATTGAAAACAAAATCACAATAAGTACCAAAAAGCAATACCAATTCATACATATTATTCAATTTAATACTTTTTGTTGTGTACTTCGGTGGTATGTTGTTCACAAACAACCCAGGATTACAACTTCTCAGCAGACAATAAAAAAAATATTTAATTTTCTCTGAAAACTTTTTTATCCCACATCTTTGGTTTCTATTTCTGTGTGCAACACCTAATTTCCCCCAGAAGATGAACAAAATGCAACCTCAGGTAATCCAAGGAGCTTTTTGTATCTCACAACTCTCTTGCTACCTGCATGTTATCTACAGACAGAAACCAACGATGGCTCAAACCAAATCATATTTACCATGTACAGCACCTTAAACCTTTTTTGCTGACTCACATTCAAATCTTGGTGTTTTTGCATACAGCATAATAAACTGTTGTAAAAAAAAGTACTGTCCACCACAATATTTGGGTCACAAAAAGGACAGATTGCTCAGTGTGTGCAGTCTGCACAGCGAGCCCTTTGATGAATGAAAGTCAACTGAATGGTGGCAGACCGCCAGAATGAATAGGAGTGCAAATACCATTAGAGTTAGTAGAAGCGGGGCATGCCCAGTCCAATAAATAAACCTAGAAATGTAATCTTTCAGGTAGCTTTTACTTAAGGATTATACTCGATGAAAGAAAAGAAAGAAAAGGAGAAGGAGAAATACAAAAAAGCGGTCGGCCACAGAGAAAAAAAGATGGACAAAGAGAGGTAAAAAAACAACACATTTGACAGTTAGAGGAGAAATGATAACGTTTGGCAATAATAACATTACATAGAATGTAACGTAATATATGAACTATAAAAGGATGGGTCAATTATGACCAACCTTGAAATAAAGGGAGATGAAAACTGTATTTCACCATATCTGTAATGTTTTAATATTATGTATACAATGTTACAGTACATGTATAGATAAGCTAACCTAAGAGACAACCTAAAAATGTGTTTTTGCGTCTTCTTACATCGTCTCTTAAGACTTAGGAAAATATATCCACTGTATTGAACAAGATAATAATGTTCACAGTTCTCTACATAATATTGTTATTGAACTGCTGCAATGTGCAATAACAATCAGCGACTATGCACACTGTTGTTTGATAACTGTATGTTTTGATAATATTTGATTATGACCGCTTTCAATACAAATCCTGTGTTGAAAATACACAGGCAGGAACTCTTAAGATTTTTGGTTCAGGAAATGCAAATGGGAAATATATAGCATACCCAAATCTATATTTACCACAACATACATCATAATCATAACAACATACATGTTAGTTGATGATAGTGTAGTAGTTAGGGAGGTCAGGCTTTCAGCCAATAGGCACCGAGTTCAATCCCTAATCTCTGCAATCCTCTTGTAGCCTAGCAGTAGGTATAGCGTCTGAGCAAGATGCTTATCCCCTACTGCTCCTTCATAGGCCTTTACCACAAAGGCGTAATGGTAGGGAACACAGGTGCAGCTCGTTACCTTCATTATGGGACTGTATGCGTGCCACTGCCCGTAATTAACATCGCGAGACACACCTGTGTTCACCCCTACAATTACACCCATAGACTTCAAATGAATAGACACATAGACAAAAATGGCGGCCCATTCATTTAATTGGTTCTGCTCATTGGCCCAGGTAAGCACAAAGTCTTGCGGTATGGGGGGGGGGGCTCACAACTAGATGTACGGGAGCTGACAGTCTTGGATTTCAGATCCCAGGAATCGTGTGCCACAGTCTGCAGGAGTGCAGGAGGTTATGATAGCGCATCATTTGGTCTGTAAGTGAAATCATGGTTTCAGTTGGGTTCATTTTTAGGCCTATATGATGCCATGTAAAGCTAGTTGCTATTTGGGTGTCGTAAAAAGTGTTATATGCAATTAAATGGTTTATAATTGTGTTATGACTAGTGATGGGCATAGATTAATTTGTTTAATCTAGATTAATCTCACTCTAATCTTGGAATTAATCTAGATGAATCTATTAAAATGGCTCATTTGAATTCCTATATTCATAATATGTGTGTGCTACCTAATTAATGACTAAAAGTAAGTCTGCGTGATCGTAACCCACCCCGGACCTACGACCAACGGGGGGGGGGGGGGGGTGTCGCCGGGCAGAGGACGCGCGCTGCGGCGCTTACCTTCCTTGGTGGAGATCCGGTATAGACCCAGCTCTAGGGTTGGCTGACTGACATCACAATGGAGAGCCACCATCGTGATGCCACGCCCCCCTCGTCCGACACACTAATCCTATAGTCTCTTCTATAGTTATTACCTAAACACTTTGCAGGGGTTGCTCTGTAAATAAATTGAAAATATAACTAATGGTCCATATAAACTGCTGTAAGTTAACTAGGGCTGCCCCCTAATAGTCGGCTTAGTCGAATACGTTTTCATTAGTCGAGCAAAAAGTAAAACATAAAAATAAGAAGGCATGAGCATCGCAAACCGAATACATCCGTGGTCGCAACAAGCCCTGATTTAACTCATCGCTGCAGAAATACTGACCAATACACCTGGGTAGGTAGACACCTGGGCAGGTAGACACATTTCCTTTTTGGTGAGCATACCTGATACAAATTTTGATAAAAATGCTTATTAAATTGTATATTGCAGTAAGGTGGTATGATTGTAATTAATGTATTGGTTTAACAAAGAGATTACATCACATTTGTTTTCCACCCACCTGACATGAATTCAAACATGTCTCTACCATGTTTCACAGTTGTATACAGCACAATTGATTTCTCAGTCTCTGGTAAGATTAGTAGATCATTTAATAACTTTAAAATTAGCATAAGTCAATATATCTTACTTGAGTTGTGAAATTAATTAACAATAGGAAGATGGACTTATACTAATATGTTGTGTTGTTGTGCATGTCCATAATCCAGATTGTTCCACACAATTTAGCACACAAAGATTACACCATAACCGACCACAAGCTAATATTCACCACAGGTTCACGTTAGACATGAAATCAACTGGAAGACCCAACCAGCCATAATAAATAATATAGGACATGTAAAGCATAGTTGTCATTATTTGAGACATATAGCAAACACCGTACAACACACACAAACAACTATTTAGTGTATTGAATATGTAGGATGATGAGAAATGCTGCTAAAGTTGATCCAATCCCCTGAAATATTAACCAACTGGAGTGTCATCACATGAAAAACAACCGAAGAAAGCAGCCCTCTTTCACAGCAACAAGATAAGAATTGGGAAAAAATTGTAGTATTATAATAGCTTCATGGAACTGTTTTGATTGCCGAAATTGAAACGAGAAATATAAATGGGTTTTATTATCTCTTTATTGAAAAATGAACTCATAGGTCCATTTTATAAAGCTGTTTTTGCTGCCCCTTCCTGAATCATGTTCTAGTCTATAGAGCAGTGTCTTTCAACCTGTGGTACAAATACAATAATACAATTAATATAGATAATTGAAAATAAATATATTATAAGTAAGTTTAGTAAGTATTATGGCTTGTTATTCGTGTCACTTTGTGCATTCCATCATGTTTCCATTGTCATGTTTTCCATTGATGTTTTGTGTTGATTTGTGTTGTGCTAAATAAACCCACTGGGAGCGTCAGCAGCGTTGCTGACTCTCTTTCCACTGCTCCCCACCGGCCGTCTTGCAGTAATAATTGTGTATAAAGGGGGCGCTGGCACTCTTTGCTCATTCCACTACATGTGTATTCATCTATTTTTATGGTGTGCATATGAGGTGGTCTGCTAAAAGGTCTTGATGACAATTTAATGGTACACCTAAAGTCAAAGGTTGGAAACCACTGCTATAGAGCAAAATTAAAATGAAACTTGTAGGCATAGGCTTACAAAACTCAAGGGACTGATGATAGCGAGAAAATGTTCACAAGCAACACATTTCATGGCAGCTTTACACTTTTTTCCACCAACATTAATCATTACTATTAATTGTACCCGAACTCAGATACAGTTGTGTTTAAAGGATCACTGACCACCCAGTGCAATTAAGTTGAGGCCAGTCGACGTTGATAACCACAAGTCTCTGAGCGGTGGCTGTAGCTGTAGCATCATTTGCCGTCAGCGCAGCTAAGCCTGTAGAGAGGGACAATAGTTTAGCATGTAATATTTATATTTATATGTATCTGGAAAGCATCAACACCAGAAGCATGCCTGTGCACAGAAGAGAGACAATAGTTTTGCAGCATGTTTGTGTTTGGGGAGCGAACATGGTAACACACTTATGTGTCTCATTAACTTTCTACAAACGCACTACAATCAGCAATGAAAAGGTGCCAAAGTTGAAAACACACACGCACGCAAATAACCCCACTGCTACTTAAGAATTATTCAAATGAAAAACATCACTAACACCCAGGTATCTAATTTGTGAAAGCACATCTGTGAGAAAGACACATAGAAGTGCAAAGTACAAACTTAGCGATGGAAATCAATAGGACGTTTGGTCCTAGGAATAGAAACAACATCAATGATGATTGGCGCTCTGATTGTAAGACGGGAATGGAAAAGTTCCCCAACCGTATCCCAGGCAACGTGTGTGTATACGTGTGCAGTTGTGTGTATGTGTGTGTGTGTGTGTGCGTGTGTGTAGTTTAGACTATTCCCCTATCTGGAACGGCTCACATGCTACAGAAAGCCATCTTCATCCAGTGACATCTGCCATATATCGCTGTGTTACAGAGCAGTACTTGGCCATATAGTCACAGAAACACAAAATACTATTCTGATCTACAATATTATTTATTTCTATTTAAGTATTTCATTCCACCGGTTGTCCTGGTCCTCTAACTTGAAAGTCGTTAGCATTAGTATCTGAAACAGAGAAAAGGGCATCTATATCTTGTTAATTTCATTGCAGCGCTGTCGGCCGCTGACATCTGTTATGCGTTTATTTTATTCCACCAAGACGACAAAGTTTTAGGCAAGTTTCTCAAGGTTGAAGAATGTAAAATCTTATAAAACAAAACGCCTTTAGCGCTGTCAATGACCACGGCAGAATTGCACATGTATTATACAGCGCGGAAAACCTTGATCTTATAAAATATTGTGTGTTCAAATCCAACAACATGTTGCATTCTGTGACTGACGTCCGTCTTGCATATTTTTTTCCTGTACCTTCGCACCGTGTAATCCTCGCCGCCGCCTCGCCTCACCTTGGCGGCTGCGTACCCAAAGTACTGCTAGGACCAAGGTCACCCGGGAGGCGAGATTAACGAAACCCTCCTTCAGTTGGGTCTGTGAAATTGGAATAGTGTCTAAAGATTTGTACATAATCACAGGGAATCAATCCCTACGGAGAGCGGAGACACAATCTCACAGATGAGAAATGTCTTTCCAACCCCCCCCCCCCCCCCTCCACCACCCTGTGTCTTGCTGCCACCAGCTTTGCCGCTAGCGCCGCCTGCGCTGAAATCGCAAAACAATTGATAAGGTCATTTGGGAGTGTTTAGTCACCGTTGAGCACCTTTTGAAATGTGTGAGAAATAGATCTGTCCCACGGAGGCATGGCGGCGTAGCCGAGTGCACCAGCCGTCCGCGGCCACCGAGGCGCGGCGAGCTGTAAGTGGATGGGCCACCTGATGTCCGCATCAGTTTCATCCGAGTGACTTCTGTCTGTTCTGCCGGGTCCCACCAGTACGTACGGCGTCGGACGAGGAAGAGGAGGAGGAACCGCCGAGGTTAGGAGACCCTTCGCACTTCCGCCGCCAGGCGGCCGCCACCGTGACTTTTAACTCTGCCGCCAAAGTCTGGCAGGGTTGTTCTTTCGTAGCTAGCTCTAAGTCTTAATGTTTTCCCAGAAAAACAAAGCAAAAAAAAACGTTCCCATGTGCGCCATTAGCTCCTTCAACTCTTTGGTGTGAAGTGCATTGTTTAAAACGAGAAAAAGTGCAATCTGTTTTGTTTTTCATGGTGTTATCGCTTTTTCTGTGCCAAATCACATTTAATCAGCACCATAATTTCATGATTGTATCTATGAGTTAATTGGATTTTTTTGTTTGTTATTATTTCACCATAGCTTATTTGGGTTAGGGTTAGGGTTATTTTAGCCTTATTGAGTTTTTAATTGTTTTATAATCGTCTTTCTATATTTTTTTGCATCGTTTTTATTTTCCATTCATTCAAGCACTTTATTAAACTGTATAAACAAAATGTATTCTACTCATTCTTTACTTTTATAAACCCTACGTTGGTAACTGGCACAGCATGGCCTGAGCTGCATGTCTGTAATGTGAGGACACACTGGAGGCGCTCGCGCGGCGCTGCCTCCTTCCTGTCAGATTGACGTCGAAGCGAACTCTATTAGTTCCCCTTTACTTTCCCCTGGCAACTGCGCCGAGGCACAAGACTCGGTTGTTTTCCCAAATACAGTACAGAGCAACATGCGAAACCGGACAAGCCGACTAAAAAAACAGCCCGCGCCCCCTAAACGTTTGAGTTTGTGCCTTCGCGTTGCTCGGCGAGTCTAACTGTCCGCGTGTTTCTGCTTCTGGGTGACAGGTTTGTATTGATCCATTTTAAATGGCGTGTCAGTCTGAAAAATTGGATGCCAGGCGTGAGGTGTTGGGATTTCCACAAGGGTGGGGATTAAATATAAATTCCCAAATTGTCTTGTGTGTTTTCCCACCCTGTCCTGTCACTCAGCCCCCCCCACCCCTGTGCTTTGCCCTGGCATCCCACCACCACCACCGTTCCCCTATGCCTGGTCCCTCCCGGAGAGAGGGGGAGTGATGGAGACTGTGTGTGTTTTAACATTTCCATTTGTGTTGCACCAGTTCTTTTACGCCCACAGTGTTGTTTCTGTAACAGAGAATGCAGATCAGGCAGCAGAGAGAGCAGCGGCTTGCAAAGAAGTAGGTATGGAGGAGCTGGATGGTGTGTGTATGTGCATGTGCTTGTGTGTGTGTATGTGTGTGTGTTCATCTGCTTGTGTGTGTGTGTGTGTGTGTGGGTGCATCTGCTTGTGTGCGTGCGTGCGTGTGTGTGCGCACGTGCACGTGCACAGGATTGTAATCGAGCAAGCTGCCATGACGACCTGCCATCGCTGTCGGTAGCGATGAGCTACCTAAGGCAAATCTCTCCTCATTCTACCTTAATGGGACTGTCAGTGGCTTCAGAGCAGACTGGAGCAGGGCACCGCAGCCCATCCAAAGACAGCAGGCCCGGACCTCCTTTGTATAAGCCCCGCAACGCCTGATGGCACATAAAACAAAGAAAGAAACGGGTGATACAGCGATACAGTACCGCTCCACACAGCAGACTCCTTGACAGGTCTCGTTGGAAACGCATCGACTGAGGTCTTAGACGGTCATCCGGGAGTTGTAAAATGGCCCACAGCCTCACAGCGATACGCCTCACACTCCGTGCAACTTGTTCGATTGGACTCGCAAGGCGCTGTGTGAGTGTCAGAGCCACTTCTTTTGTGTTTTGTATCCAGAAGTTTTTGTTGTTTTTTTCAGGTTTTCAGGCGACGTTTGCTTGTGGAGAGAGGAAGGGGAAAAGCTGCCGTTAATATGCAATTCGAGGTAGTATCCGGGGAAGAATTACAGAAAAATAACCTTTTTACATTGCACACTACTTGTGTGCAATGTGGCTATTGTCTGTTGTCGCACCTTTATTATGCAATAATCATGCACCCCCCCCCCCCACATGCAATAGCGAGATATATGTGAGTGACTAATCACAACAGTGGGAACGCATATTCAATTTATCTTTGATATACAGCCGCTCCTCAGCCATCAGGAGGCTATATTGTCATAGTCAACTGACAGCAGATTGCTAACTCATTCTACTGTTGAGGTGAAATTGAAATTGAATGACTTTCAATTTGTGTGTGTGTGTGTGTGTGTGTGTGTGTGGGGGGGGGGGTTATTGATCCGGAGGGGGGACACTGGCGGTTTCCTGTCTGTCCCGCTCTCCAGCTATTATCACTTTCATCAGGCACTGTACACACACTGCTGATGGACAGCTCTAAAAAGGGACACCGTCTGACATTTTGGATAAACAAGAACACAATGAGTATGCGATTAACATTTAGAAAGCTTAGCTCGGACATGAGTGAAATTAAAGCGCAGGGGATTAAATTAGTGCACCAAACCGTACTGCAGTTTTAATCCAAGGGTCAGTATGCTTCCAGAAACTTTACTGGAAATGGGAAATGAGCACTGCATGCTGTGACCCGGGGCAGGCCAGAGTGGCAAATACATTGACACGACTTGACATTGTGAATCAATATTACCGCGACGACATCTCATCGCCGCCCTGATGCCGGATGCAAACTCTTACGATGCGCTTCTCAAAGTGTCAGGGAAAGATCGACAAACGAGTTCAAATGTGTATACAGCACAATTAACATTCAAAACCCCTTGCCGTCCGAACGCCACTCAATCGAGTCATTCAATTTAACCGTCTTTGCATACTTTTAATCCTTTAATGCCTTTCTTGTGTTTGATATAGATTCAACCCCGGGCAGGACAGTTTAAATCATTCGCGTGGACACTGGAAACGAATGGGAAGCCTGCACTAATGCAGTCTTGCCTGGCGGGCATCGCGAACTGGCTTTGAATTCTTTCAAACACTTTTTCCGCCTTAACACAGTCTGGTCCCAACCTGATATGTGCTAATGATGGCGCTAAGTCATGTTTGTTAGCGTGTTTGTTGGCAAAGGGGCTCATTTTTTCTTCTTCTTCCTTTTCACCATATTAAAACAAAGGCCAAACTATCTTGCGTGCGCGTGCATTTCCTGTATGATCTGTGTGTGTGTGTGTGTGTGTGTGTATCTGTTGGCTTTGTGATTTAATTAGTTTGTGCATCATGGTGCCGTGCAAATAAAAAAAAAGAGACTTGAAATACTGTTGCGTACGCAGGGAATTTTCCCTGCCAAGAGCCACTCTCTGATTCAGCACGCTCAAACAGACATTTAATTGGAATTCAATGAAAGACCAACTCTGTGAAATCGGTTGTAAGGCAAGTTACAGTTTATACAAGGCTTAAGGTTAAAAAAGAGAAAGAGCTTTGTAACATGTTAATATAATATTGAAAAAGTCGATGGCGAACGCCGTGTTCGGAGCACCGGCACAGTGTGTGTGGTAGCAAAGCCCCTCAAACAACGCCCGCGGAAGAAAGTCATTTAACACCTCCAAGTTGATTTCTGCAAATATTCAAAAGGATGGAGGACATTTTGAACCTGAGCCTGTAAAAATCTCCAGTGACAAACGAGGCATTTTAGCGTTATACCGCGGCACTGACGCCGCTTCGTGAAAGCCATCATCTTCCAACAGATTCACCTTGAATCGCTCACCAAAACCATCATTTACCAGCATCGCCACATTGTTCTTGTTTCTCCAGCCGTGGAGACAGAGAGGGAGAGTGGGAGAGAGGGAGAGGAGCCGCCTGGTCGCCACAAGCGGCTGACAGTTGGAGAGGAGGAAGAATGGGGTGCGGCAGTCATGGTGCGCGCTAGTTGTTAGCCTGCCATTGTCTCACGCACGCTTGTGAATCTGCCATTTCCTGCAGCGGCCTCATTTGTATTGGGCAAAGAGCATGTAGTGCATAAGGCAGAGACAAACCCCCCAGAGTACAGCCAGCTGTACAAGGCATATGCCCGCTGCCTTGTGCACAACGTGCATTTGAATCAGGCCACTTCTTCTTCTTCTTCTCCTTTTTTTTTTACATGAATATCATCTGAAAAAGAGATTTGCTTTCCGTCTGTCACTTTGGAAAAAAACAAAAAACCCCATTGGGGGTTTCTTGTCCAAACTTCTTGTGGACGACACGCCGTGTGTTCGTCGTGCGTGGAAACGCGTCCCGTCGCACACATGACGCAGTGTGTCGGCATGTTGCACACCTGCTCAGCTTTTAGATCATGCAGACAGTGAGAGCGAGGGTTAATCGGATGCTGCATTATGCAGTATTTCAAAACAGGGCGTTTGTTACAAACAAAATACCCAACTGTCGGAGCAAACCTGCTGTTTAGCTATCATTAACTCCACAACACAAAAAGGCACTGGAAACGTCCAAACAAACTATTCGGCAATTACATTAGTTTTGAACGACAAAACCTGAAGGTTGGGATTGAAGTCATAGACTTTTTGGCAGCCTTGGTTGCCAGTTGTGGCATTTTAGTAAATATTATAGTAGGCGCAATTTTACAACAGCAGTAGTAGCAGCACGAGCAATGTTTGCCAATTACAACAATATATATTCAAACCCACACTATGAACCTTTTTCACTGCAGCCATTACTTTTGTAAAACGATTTGAAGTTATGCATTACCAATATTAAAAACACATCCAGCACTTCATAGCGCCTGGTTCTTTCAAAATTTCAAAAGCCTCTTATTAAAGCTCTTCCCTCACCCCTAATGTATCGTCCTGGGTGATGAAGCTCGGCCATTTTCCCCGTCGTTGGCTCTCCACAGACCAAAACGATGCAGTGAGACAAATCCCCCGGACGCCTTTTGTTCTTTAAACGTTTCAAACAGTTTTGACCCACGGTGATGGCGAAAAAAAGTTTGAACAAAAGCGACCGGATGAAGTTTGCGAAGTTACGCAGTGCAGCTTTAAAGTATTTTGTCCAAAGTGGTGGCAATATGTGTTGGGGAAACATTCGAAGAGTTAGGGATGATGGGAGTTCACCACTTGAGTGAGAAAACTCCTCAATTTCATGGGGAATGAAGGAAGTGCTTCGGTGCTACAGCATCTGAGATGTAAGTACCCACTAATGAGTCCACCAGGGCTACATATCTGGTGCTGCCTCCTCGTACACCAGCTGGTAGATGCCATTAATATGTAAAGAAAGCTGTTCATGGCATGACATGATGGGCAGTCTGTCAGAGCTACATAAATACATTCATACACAAGCTGCCAGCGCTGCTGCCCCAACATTACCACCAGTGTATAATACTCAACTTTTCACTTTTGTTTCGTTTCTGCTCGCTGATTTGCTTGTGGGGATTTTTTTTTTTCTTCCATCGCCGAGTTAAGAGTTTTGCACGTTCTGAAATTCAATTTGTATTCACACGGACAAAATGCTGATTTAGAAGTGGCAGTTCATGTTTGGTCTGCCTTTGAAGTGTTTTTCACTTCACACATACAAAACACACACGCACACACACTCTCTACAGAGGATAACTAGCTGTAAAAATAGCTTATTTGATTAGCGCCAATTTTGTCTAATTCTAGAGTGGCAGTAAATGACTGTTCAACATCATTATATATACAGACTTTCCATATTAAACAGTATTTAATGGCAAACCCTAAGGGTCAAAAATAGGCTACCATTCATTCAAGGAGACACAGTTTGATGCTTGACATTTAAACAAGCCGCTTCTCAACCTTTGGACCTTGTAGAACCGCATACAGAGGGAGCTAAGGACCATCCAGAACACATTGCATTTAAGGAGAGAAGGACATCGCCTTATGAACAGAGGTTGCGACAAGTACACACTGTAAATCTGAAAAACGAAGTGGTACGACCCTGTGCCTAGGGTGTCACAAAAGTTCGATTTCAATTCGTCATGTCAATATTTCATTGACGGTTTTTTTTGTCCAAGGCGACTTGGATTAAAGCTTCGACAAATTTGGCTCGGACCCAAACCCTCGGTGGGTCAAACCCTAACCCCCCTGAATACTCAAAAGTTCACTTGGAGCAGGGCCGTGCACAGACATTGTGAGGGCCCCCTAAGCTAGCTAAGAATTACATTCATATAAACAACAGCATCTGCAGTGATAACAACTACATCAAAAAGCTATTTTTCTGAAAAAGTAATACTAATGGCCAGAGGGGCACTTTAGCCAATAAGGGCAAAGGGGCAGCGGCCTGGGCCACTGTATCCACCCCCGTGTGCGCGTGCCTGACTTGCAGTATAAATGTAGCCCTCTGTAAAAGGCGGTTTTCTGTTAAGCTTAATCAACAGATGACATCACATTTTTTGGAGCCGCATTTCAGACAAACATTTACGCAATTCTCTGATCGTTTGGGAACATCACACCCTATGTTTGGTCTGGTATTATATAGGGATGAGTTTTTTGTTTTGTTGTGATTCATGTCTAATGGGTTTGTGTTATGGTGGAATGGGAGTAATTGAAAGCAGGTGGAGGTAATTGTGTGTTAATTGGCCACACCCACAATTGAGTTTTATTTGGAAGCCCCCCTCCCAGATGGCTGCCCTGTGGAAAGAGTAGAGAAGCACCTGAGTCTGTATTACTAGAAACTATATTAAAGATAAAGGCGTAGTTTTGGATATGTGTGGACTTTTCCTTTAATGGTGTATTTTGAGTTTCCACATGAATTAATGGAGTTGTAAAATCTTAATCTTGGACGTTTGGTGGAGTAGGAGCTATGGACTTTAAGTTGAATGTACTTGTTTACTCTTTTCGCTGACTAATGGGACATGATTTTTCTGCATATTGTAACATGAACTGTTTTGTTGATGTATTGCCCACCACATAATTGCTAAAATGAGTTGTCTTGAGATCCATTTGAAATAACTGTTATAATTTATTTCCAATGTAATCATTCTGGCTGCTAAATATCTGATGCCTTAATTGTAGTTAGTCAGGCATATTTGCCACTGCATTTAAATTGCAAATTAAGTATTTGATGTGTTATTAGTGGTAGATGCAGTCAGTTTAAATCCAGCCATCAGTCATTTTTGCTGTAAGGCAACGCACTTGTGTGGAGGTGTACAACTAGTCAGTCATGAGTTCATTTGTGCAAATCAAGGTGTGATATGTCATCGCTTGTGGTAGGGTTTAGATTTGACACCGTTTTTGAATATGCAATATACTAATTCTACACTAGAGTAACAAGATAGTTTTGGAAGTGCAGTGAGTAGAAAGTATGGATTTTCGGGTAACACTTTAGGGACACAGATTAGGGACCACATATTCACCATTAACTAGTTGCTAAGATCGTAATTGATGTACAACAACTTCCTTACTTACTATCAATAAGCAGTAATTATGAGGTTATTGAGGGAAAACTCTAATATTAAAGTTAATGGCCTAGTAGTTGTAGAATATGGTCAAATAGCCAATATGTGTGCTAATAAGCAACTAGTTAATGGTAAATATGTGGTCCCTAATTTAAAGTGTTACCGGATTTTGTAATGTGAAATGTAATCCATTAGTGTGCAATCAGAGACTGTAATCAATAAAGGAAATTGATGATCGTACATTCATTATGTGTTGAATACGTTTTACAATGCAGAAGGGTGACAAATCTTAACTAAACCTGCATGAAATCGATCTCTCTCTCACTCAATTCTCCCGAAAAGGAGTCTGGGATCTCTTTGCTGTCGCCTTTTGACGAGTTAAGTTTAAGTAATTGATTCACTCTGCCTTCCTAGAGCTCATCACGTTTCTAATTACCTATCATAAACATCTTTGGGGTTTGTCGGCTGTACATTGCTGCTTGATTAAACGCGCTTCCGCCGCCGCAGAGTCTGAATGCCCAGCCAATCGAGGCCGGGATGGCACTCCTGTAGAAATCTTGTTTTCCAATGCCAGTTAAACATCACAAGCACTGAAAGTCTGCAAAGGGAAACCAGAGGAGAAGTGGTATACCTTGAGTGAGAGCCAAAATAAGCAATTTGTTTCGTGTGTTTTTTTTTCTAGTCTTTGTCATTGTTTGAAGGGATTGCTTTCCAGCTGCTGTATCCATGTGAAGTTAAACAGCACCCTGAGAGCAATCATTTGTGTTTTTAAGGCAAAGCTGGTGAAATGTGCGGGGAATTTATTCATTGTGAGTTTACTGTTAAGTTTGATCTCCCTACGTATACAAAATGCAGGCGTGCACACGCATGTTTTCTCCCTCGCTATACTCTGAGGAGTCATTTTCTTTACGTTGTGTTTGCCTGTTGGATTGTAAGACAGTGGTTATTTTCTCTCTCCAGAAACTTGTGAAACCATGTACGTTTGAATCAGCCATGGCTTTCCTCCATTATATCCATTATGTTTTTCAGGAAAAAATACTGATGCGGCTATAATATCAGTCCCCTGTCATGTGCGTTACTCTGCATCAGCAACCTCAGAGGCCACCCTGTTCTCTCTCTCTGGAGGAGAAAAAACATGCAGGCTTAGTGTGAGTGAACACAACAGAGTTACTGCTTACGCTTGCGGACAGCAGAGAGCGGCGTAAACACCTCGATGAATACGGCCTCATTTTGGTTTATTCGATGTGTGGTATGCATCTCCATCTTGCAGTAATGAATAAGTAAGCCCCTTGTGCAGTGGCCTTCACCTCGCTCAGTTCTGAGGTCATCTGGTTGTGGGTGGTGGGGGAGGGCTCTTGGCGGCAGCGTAACACAATGGGATGATTTGTACTTGTATTGTTTAACTGGCAAAACACAGGATGGCTAGAGTTGTTGTGTAATTGTTGCGGCCAAAAATGCTTGATTTCACGGCAGCTTTTCTTTTATGTGAATTTTGTTTGCAAAATAAAAAGCTAAAATGTTGTGAGTGAAAAACAAACTACATATATTATATTAATTAAGTCATTAAATGGGAGACTTTTGTAGACATGCCTCAGGACTGTGCATTTCCCTGCATAAAACAATGCCTATTCAGTGTTTTTAACCTGAATAACTTTTTCTTTCTCCTTCACTTGGTGATAACCTAGTGGAGCTGTTTATCTCTGCGCTAAATGCTTTAGAGCAAAAGCAGATGTGTAAATCGATGTGTTCAGTGCAACATTCACCCTTAAATCCTGGGGTTGTCTTGTCTTGCCGATAAACTGTTCTGCATGCAGGGAGCTATTTGTGTGCATTTGACACACAGACGGGTGTGTATCGCAGGAGGGGGGCAAGGTGTCTAAATGCTGCAGTTGGGAAAACATTGAGAGAGGCGGCGCACAGACAACATCACCATTAGCTCATACGTCTTCCTCAACTGAATCAGGTGTGTTATACTTTTAAACAAATACATCAAACCTTGCTTTCATTCGTGCCCAGCTATGTCTCTCTGCCTGTGCCTTTCCCTCTCTTTCCATTGCCCTTCATCATCTCATAATTGTTACCATAGCAATAGAGTTCAGCGTCAGCCGTCAGCATATTGGATTGATTTATGACGAGTTAATGAATCATTTGTATTCCTGCGTTACCCGATGATGGTCCAGTTATGCTTTAAAGACTGATGGAAATGGAAGCAAAGATTAGTATTTTTTTAAATCACACACTTTCACATTTTACGGTCATTCCTGCGCTTGGAAGATTAATGTTCAAGTCATCATAAAACTACCTTTTTCTTGTAACAGCCTCTTAATGCAAGCTCAAATGCTCCACAAATGGTAATATAGCATAGTAATATTCCTGTCCACCTCCTCAGTATCAGTTTGGCTTGTGCCCCATAGCCGTGATCCAGTTGTCTTGCAATTTTCTTCCTAAGCATTACATGAGCAATTTGCAATTTGCAAAGTTAAATCATTTTAAAAAGTGGATACTGAAAGGTGTGGAAGGCCCCAGAAGGAAATAACATCTGGAGACTTGTTTGAACGACTTACTAACTTGCTAATCAAATGACAAAACAAAACACAAAATACAGTTTTGTATTTTACAAATTACTGCTTGGGCTTCCATAGAAAGGAGAAGATGCCATGGTACTGGTGTAATCTGGTGATTTGTGCTGTTTTTTTTTTTCCTGAAATATGTATTTGGTTCCCTTGCCTTTATCAAATAAAATGATGAGCTCAGTTGAAACACGGCCACTGTTAACATGAGTGATTTCGCCATTAAATGAAATGCAAAGTGGACAGATGAAATGAGTTCTGGACCACTTCGTTGAACACTCAAACCCACCAAATACAAATAAGCATCCATTATATTAAGGAGGAGAAAGCTTTGCTAATTGAATTTTAAGTCCATCATCAGCAGCGGCAATTGGTGCTTGCTAATTGGCTAACACCTCTGGAGTGGACTTGGCAAATCGGAGCCATGACAGATGGCCAGCCACAAGGAGAGGATGTGACAAATTGTTATCGTCCATCAGACGGCCTCTGATCAAACAGATCGATTCTGAAAATATCACAGCAGCCTCGGGATC
Source organism: Merluccius polli (assembly GCA_030340625.1). Classification (NCBI taxonomy): domain Eukaryota; kingdom Metazoa; phylum Chordata; class Actinopteri; order Gadiformes; family Merlucciidae; genus Merluccius; species Merluccius polli. The sequence goes on from JAOPHQ010001480.1 coordinate 42,904, forward strand.
CTCGAAATGGAGAGACGGTGTCAACAAGGTTGAAAGTTAAAAAAAACAAAAGAACAACACAAACACTGGCACCTGATGTCGGTACTACAGAAATCAATAGGCTGACCCATGAGGGTTTACTGTCACATTTGTGAAATACCAAATAAGTCTGACTTTTAAAGGGATCCCACAGGCTTAGGACTGACGTTGTTTGAGCAGAAATGGCAAAGTATGGACCTGTAAAATGAATGTGTCCTTTACGAATTTTTTGTTCTGAGCGAATCATGAAGCTGAGAGTAACTGAATCCCCCCCCCCCCAATAAAAAAAAAATAATAATAATTACACACATCACACATAGGCCCCTGTGCACAAGTAGCCCCTGCACCTTTGTACCAATCACCTGTCGCCGGATTGGCTTAAAAGGAGACAGTGTCCTTCTTTCACACCTCAATGACTTCCCTCATTTCTCCCTTTCTTCAGAACACATGGAGCACACAACGTACCGATCCCCTGCCGAAAGCAGCACATATTAAGCCCTCTTAGACTTCATGGTGTCGTTCGCATCGCCGTCTGTTTGACCCTGGACACATTGACAAATGCGCCACCAAAAACTCCACATGAAGAGACTGCATTGAAGGCCATCATACTGCTAAAAATAGTGATTATTGGAGCATGGCATTTCAGAGCTTTTGAGAGGAAGCCACTCTAAACCCATACAGACTTTTGGTGATATTTAGCTACTGTACTTCAAGGGATAACTCACTTATGTGAGAAAATTGCTTATGGGAGAAAAGTTTTCTTTTTGTTATTATTTGTGCTTGATAATAAAAACAAAAAGGTAGGCATTATCCACCTCACAGGCCACTCAATAACGAGGCGGTTTTAGGTCAGATAAGTGGGAGCAAGTTCAGATCTACCATCTGGGATGGTAGATCTGCGTGGTTTTATGTCTGAATTGTGCTTTGCTCATCTATCATGATTATATAGGTCCCAACTGTCCTATCCACTCAATTATGAGGCCTTTGTTAATGGTAAGTGTTTCATCTGTGCTATATGTTTGTTGAAGGGTGGGTGGGGTGGTGGAGCAGAGAAGAAAGAAAAGTTAGTTTTATTTTCACTTTTGCCGAGACTTCCTCAAAAGAAGAGGGGAATCTCAGCCTCCTACTCCTTGTGTTTATATTATCTCTTTGTATTTGCTAAATTGTTTATTTTTGTTACAATTATTTTTCACAGTATTATGGCTCACCTAGATGCTGTGTTGTTCTCTGCGTTTCAGTTCAGGGCAGGCGGGTTCACCGGGGACTGCGTCTAGGTAGGCCTCATGAACAGGAATAGAGTTACAGTCGTTAAGAGACAAACGCATGGACTGGAATAGAGCAAGAGACTTGGCGCATTAGCCGAGGGGAAGTGACAAGGAATCCACAAGCTACAAGCAAGGAACAAGGAGCTGTAGTCAGGCTGAGAGACCCAAGAAGCAGCAGACTCATTGAAATGTACTGAGGACGGGGCGGGCATGAGGATGCTATGCTGATCAGCAAACTGCGGCAGAGTAGATAGGAAATATATTCTGAGGCAAAGTAGTGGTAGCCGACCAGGGTGAGACATGGATTAAGGGTGTGATATATAGGGGAACGCAGGGATATCAGATGGGGAAGAGATGGAGGATAGCTTGAGGGGTGGAGAGGTGAAAAAAAACAGGGATCTATTTTGGAGGGGAATTGCTGCCATGTATTGTTTTTCTGTCCTTTAAACTAACAAAGTATGTGAAGCCCTCCGCGGTGCAACATGCAGAGTGCGAGGTTTGACTCAGTATGGCACAACAGACGCAGCGAAAAGTGTTGTGGAGGTGACCACGTGACGTCGCTCCCAGGATCACCAAAGACCCAACACCACGTGTACATTGGTTTGCATTGTCACACCGGTAATGTCAAGTTGAGTTTTTGTCCTGTCTCCACGTTTGTTTTGTGACTTCCTGTTTTATTTTGGGAATTAACTCTCCTCTCGTTTCAGGTTCCTTGCCCTTCCTCATGTGTCACCAGTCTGATTGTCTTCCCTGATTCCTGATTGTGTCCACCTGTTCCCCATTACCCTCCATGTGTACTTATAGTCGGCGTCTCCCCTTGTCCTGTGCCAGTGTTTTGTCTGTCGTCCTGAACACTAGCAACCTAGTCAAAGTCAAGTCTTTCTACCCCGTAGTCTAGTTATTTCATTGTTATTTTCTTGTTCCTCGTAAGAGTGATTTTTGGTTGGCCTTTTGCCTTTTTGTAATTAATAGCTCCTTAGTTTTGTTAGTGCTTTTTCTGATCATCCCTCGTTTGAGGCGCTTTTTGTTCCCCGGTGGATCCTTGTTTTTTGTTGAAAATAAAGCCTTGTCAGCTTTCTCCTGAATCTGAGTCCTCTCCTTGAGTTTCCTGCCTGATATGCATTGGATGACTCCCTCTGTAAGTTGAACACATGCTATTGCATGCATAACCTCTCATTAGCTGAAATGCTTACCGGGGTCACCTGCTAATTAGACACACTTGTCCTCCGCTTATTGAAACTGAATTGAAGGGCCGTTTACAGGGGAGCCAGCAGCCCTTAATGAAAAAAAAAAACCTGAAAGCATTTTGTGAAGGCGGGGTCAGGGGGTGTTTGCTTCTCCTTTCAGGAAAGACAAGTTCAAAATGACCTTCTCTAAGGCACTGAAAAAAGAGAGAAGCGCAAGATTTCTCTCAGTGGCCTCTAAGTTCCCACAAGTTTGAGCCAGCATGCAGATTTCCACTGTGAGAGACCATGTCATGCATATTCTTTATAATTACAGAAAGTACCAACGGATAAGAGGTGATCTACGAGACACCGTGAGGAAGGAGAAGGATATTAAAGACGTGGAATTGAATGATGATAATGATTACGTCTAGCTTAACTCGGATGTTTTATTATTAATATCCAAAGGGGATTTCAAAGATTTACACTGGAGTGTTGGCGTAAGCCTGAATTAATGTGTATACAAGAGATGTGATTAAAGCCAACCTTCGATTGTCTTGTACTTACTACACATATACACGTGTTTAAGAAATTGTAGCAAAAGGGCATTTGCAGGCCGAACCCTAACCTTACAATCCTTTCCAGCATTTGGTACAAGCAGATCTGGATAAAGTAATGGATAGAAAATAAGGCTAAAATTAGAAGCAAGGATAGGGATGCAGCAGATGTGGAGGATTTCTTGGATGCACATTAGTCTGAAAGTATTCAATAGGTAGACCCACAGGATTTCAAATAGAAACAGTGAAGCTCTATGTATAGATTTAACCATTGCGTAAGTAATTCTGCCCATGATAGGGGATTGGGATTGCAATGATGGCAGTAGAAATGGCGTCATTTAATCAGAGTGGGTTTGAAATTTTAACTAGAGCATTGGAGAGAAAAACAACTAAATGATTCGATTTGCTTTTGTAAAGTATCGAGTAATGCAGAAAATGATGACATTGTTTTGCTTCGCAATTCTCTTGGTTACTGTAAATTAAGTTGGAATAGTACAGCACCATCCCCCCATCAAAAAAGAGCCGTAAAAGGAGGCTTAACAGCATCCTGGTACAGCAACAGTGGTTGAATAGAAACTCACTAGAAAAAGGGTTAGGGTTAGGGTTAGGGTTATAATACATATAATACAACTGTGGTCCAAAAAGATGAGTGAAACCAGAAAAGTATGGTGATTGAAGAGGGCAAGATGAATTGTTGGAGTATTGTTCGGACTGTATAGGACCTGAGACCTCTGTCAAACAAATATTGCCTAGAGTTTGTGGAAAGTCAGGAAAAGTTAAAAGCTCTGTAATGCCATGATTCAGGAGTGTGTGTGTGTGTGTGTGTGTGTGTGTGTGTGTGTCTTGTGTGTGTTTGTGTGTGCACGCGAGAGAGAGGGAGAGGGAGAGAGAGAGGGTTGATATGTGATATGTGATAGGGTTCACAGTAGTTCATAACTCACATGCTTTAGGGGAACAAGTACTGAGAGCCAGCAGTGAGACTTCAGTGGAAGTCAAAGCCAGTTGAATAGTGAGTCTATTAACTTTCCCTCTCAGCTGGGTTTGTCTGGGGATGTATTAAGTGTTGTGCTGGACGATTTGGGCAAACAAACATGTATGTAATACTGTCTTGGAAGAGAGTTGATTTGTGTGTGGATTAGGATCCTGCCGCCAGGTAAAAAAGAAACAACCACTATTAAATCTTTGGATATCTCCAACATGTGTATTGTGAAAAATCATGGAAGGGATTCTTCTCAACTTTTTTGTTCTCATCCATTATCTTGAATCAGAATGGCTTCATGACCAGAAGATGCACAATGAACTGCTGGTTTGGACACAGAACAACACATCTATAATAAGCTGTATATCTTTGGATATCAACAAAGCATATTATTTACTCTGAAAGAAGGGACTCCAAATTTAGATACATGATGCAGGTTTAACATTTTAGATGCACAGTTCGAACATTTAGAGGACAACATTAAAAAACTACAGCTAACTGAGACATTATATCAGGTCTCTTCTCTCATCATCTCATCTTAAAGTCTTTGAGACAATATGTACAATACGTCATAGAGAGAAGCCTCTGCAAACTCAACTCTTGACATATCTGACCCTGTTCTGGCTTTCAGAGCCATTGGTGCAACACCTATCACGGCTGTGAGTCGACCCTTGGAGAGACACTTGTTTGTTTAGGTTCTACCGTAACCTCGATGGTTCTCAAGGTGGGAGGATGAAAAGTATCTTGTGAATAAAACATTGGTCTACACAGGGTTGAAAGCATTGGGGTGCAAGTGCAAAGTCAAGGACCAGACCAGTATAGCTGATTGGTGGAAACAATAGCACTAGTCTTTCTAACCCGGCTGAGGCCCGAGGTCAGTGACTGGACATGGTCAGCTGTTTTGAGGACACTGAGGGAACATCCAGGTGGAAGAAGCATGTGAGGTAATTGTGAAAAATCAAGAGCATTGTTCAAGCTGTCGACACTTTTTTGACTTGTTTTGCTGGTTTGGAAAGAGACTCGACAGTCTGTGAGCTAATACCTGATTTTTCCCATGGGACAAATGTTTATGGATTTAGAGGAATAAGCAAGAGCGACATTTCCTTACGGAACGGAGGAGTTAAGTACAGCAGTGTCTAGACAAAACAATCAGCAGAATACAAATTTGAGATTTGATTGTCATGGGACTAGTAGGCTACCTGCTGTATCTGCTGCAGTTAACTTCAAATCCTATAATTCTGTTTTGTCATTTCTTTGCGAAAGTGAGCTTTTTTTTACCCATTGTTTGATTATTAAGATCTGGGTATAAATAACCAATGATGTCAATGTAACCTAACACTTGTGTGTCCACACACTTGAATGCCTGGTTCTGGGATGCTGTGTTACTTGTTGTAAACCGTTCCAGAAGCAGCTATGTTGGCAAATTGAAAGGATATTTATATTCTCAGGGAAAGGATAAACATCTTTGGACACATGGCCCCCAGAATACTTTGACTGCCGATAGAGTTCAAGCTCACATTTCAATCTCAACATTTACTACAGACATACATATTTTAATCATATTGCAAAACTGCTGAAGTAGTCGCTGGTCTCTTGTTCTGGCTTGAGGCGAGGTTGAAATTAGTTTTACTTGTAATATTTGTCACATCTTTTGCTTGCTCAATGGCTTTTTGACAAGAGAGCTGATTTAGGTCACTGTTGTTTTAAAGATGGAAAAATGGGACGATATTTGACAGTCTTGGTTCATTGAATATCACAAATTATTTCTATATATTCGAAAAATGGCTTTGATTATTCACAGTAACGTTATTGTGCAGCCGAGTATCCAGGGCTTATCGTAAAATTGCTTGCAGCAGAATTTCAACCAGCAATAACGTTTGAATTACTGAACCAGAAATGTGCAAATAATGTTATTGTGGTCAGAGGAACTTCCACAAAAAGAAAACACACATTGATTCAGTTGTTAAAAGGTCATTGCTGCTTGAATTTTCATAGCATCCTCTTTTCACACATGCTTCAAGAACATATTCTGTATAAAAGCGTAGATTGATTTAAAATCTTTAATGATTCCATAGTCATGTTCACCGGTATGTCAGTCCATTAGCACTTTTGTCGCTCGTCTCCACAGCGCTGACGTTGAGTATTCCCGAGGGGATCTAAGCAAATCTCTCGCTAAATGCACAGGGGTGTTTAAATGTATCAGAGCCCACCTGCCACTCCCTGTCCATATGAAACAAAGTAAAATAAAAATGTCTCCTTCACCATTATTTGACAGTTCCACTCTACTGCTCAGATGTTCAGCGTGTCCACTCCCCAGTAAGTGATACTAGGAACTGCGATGCAATTAGTTTTAAGCTGTCGAAACTAAACTCCCGCTGGCATTCTGCCCTGTCGTCCTGTCTCCATAGCAGATAACCCTAGAAATTAACGCTTAGTTGCACCAAGGTTTCATATACAACCCTGGACTGTTTCACAATGTTTCCTTTGGTTGTTCATGCAAATGTAATTATTGGCCTTTCAGGGCAGATCTACTCACACCTGTGTCAGGGATGGGCCACGTTAAGGGATAATACAGGCTAAAAGGCGTTCATTGATATCGGAATACTAATTATTTTCCAATATATGTAATACTGTGTGTTATTATGTGCAACTTGCCACTCGTTATCCTGTCAGACTTTGTCCTGATCGATTCCACTGTTGTCTACAATACCCAGAATAAGTAGTTGTATGGGACTGTCGGCATGGCTAGACTTGGTGTGTCTTCTTTCTTAGTGACATATTTCTCGGTTGACTTGCAGTGATGCTGAGATTGAACTCCTGAGTTGTTTTTCATATAGCACTTGAATGGATATCTGATAGGTATGGTTGACACTACAGCAAGGGAGGTTGGTAGTTGAAGACATAAGCTGCGTCCCAAAGCCCTGCGTGAAAACTAAAAAGAGGAAAATTACTTCTATGGAGTTGCATGTGGTGTGCCTTGACTTATTTTTTTTATTTTTTTTTGGGTGGGGGGGGGGGGGGGGGGTTGTATTGGATGCATTTCACACATTGCAGTCTTGTTTCAACCTCTCAAAACATGTCTGACATGTGTGTAAGATAACATTGCATTGTCTATTTTTGATGAATACTTGGCTATACCAACTTTATGCGCATTAGCTACGCTCGCTAACAATCTTAGCTCTAAACTTCTTCTGATTAACCCCATGGATTTTCTGGATGTATCCATATAACATTTAACAATTAAAAGATGTCTCCTGTCGGACGTGTGCAGACGATTGTGGGTAACAGAAGGCCACAAAGGATGAGTCCTTGAAATTTCTCCAAACTAAGCCCTTTATTTCTCGAAGGATCGGGGCGGCCTTCAATGACCTGGCAGCTGAGAAATGCGGTTCACAGAGGCCTCGGCTTTGGGACGCAGCTATTCTCTCATAGCAAACCCCCCAAAACCATCTAAAAGCACCACACTTTAATGATGTCAAAGCGTTTTACTTGTCACGACATGAATGTGGACAGTGGACGGCAAAACATCAGATCGTTTCGGGAGCAAAGCCCAGCTATCAAGGCTTATCGAGTTTAACTCCAATCCAGCTAATTAAGTTATTTGTTTGTGACTGTGTTTACTTTCAGGGCCATCACTCTAAACTGACTATTACTGAAAGTTTCTTTCGGCTTGTTCTGGCGCTTTCAGTTTCAGTTTTCATTCATTTGAAATCGGTGCCAGGTTAGTTTGTTTTTTAAAGCATGTTGTTTGCCTTGCAAACATGCATTTGCTATTTTTCTAACTTGCTGTCTAATGTGACCTTCAGAATGTGAGTGCTTCGGATGATGAATGCCTAGAGTCAATAAAATACATACAAATAAAGCATTAAAAATCAATGATTACAAAGGACTTGCACAAGTGACCCTGTGCTCCTGTCAGTTGGCACATGCATACATTCACAATTACACACACACACACACACATTTACTCTACAAGTGAGTTACAATGCTGCACCATGTTTGCAGTATTGCTCCTTACACTTGTGTCCACTGAAGCATCACACAAGAAAACTGTGACAGCCTTTTACAACGCCTGGTCCTGAAACAACCCGGCCCCATTGCATTGCAATATACTGTATAAAGAGACACAAATATACACAGGAACGGGCATTTGATTCTAGGCAACTGGAGCTAAACGACAAAGCTCCTCTGAACCAGCTTCAATGATCTGGAATTACAAAATATATTTTTTTTGTCATTTCTTTCAAGGAATGCCCGCAGTGTGTCAGCCTCTTTAGCCAAACAACAACCCATAATGATAGGGGGGGGTCACGGGGTCAGGGGAACTTGGACATTTCAGCCACGGCGGACTTAAGCGATGACACGTCTGCCGATGCCATCGACTTTGGTATTACTGCCTTGCTGTGTACAACCGTCGGGTCTTAATTATGAAGGTGAAAGACCTTGTCCGGCAAAGGTCAGGGCGTAGGGCACGTCTAAATCATGTGCTCTTTGCAATGACACAGTCCCCCCTGAGACACACACACACACACACACATACATACATACATACACACACACACATGAAAGTCAGGAGGACAGGAGGCATTGGCGCACACTTCCCCATTCATGGCGGTGTGCGGCAACCACCCCTGGAGACCAGCGACACTGTCATATCATATAGGGTGTATGCCTCATACACCGCCACCCCTCACGCCCCCCTCCACTGAAATGAGAGGTGATGACGCAGGGAATATCGATCCCCCCCCCCATATCTGCATCTTTCTAAAGGACAGGGACCAGCCGCATCGATTGACCCCGCACCCTCGGGAATAATATTAAAGTGTCATGCAGTCATCAAGAGGCAGGGAGGGAGGGGGGGGGGCCATCACACGACATCAAATGTTGACAATAAAGAGGCGGCCATTACTGACTAAGCAGTATTCAAATCGGACCGTTTAGCTTAAGCTGTAGCCGGAAATGATTGCAGCCCAGGAAAACGCTGACTGAAATATTAAGAGTTTGAAGCAAAAAAAGATATAATGAATAAATAATATATTTAGATAGTGTGGCTATCGTCGCCAGAATTGGGTGCATGTAATATCTATATAGGAGGTGTGTGTGCGCGTGTGTGTGTGTGTGTGTGCGCGCGTGAGAGAGAGATGTACAAAAATGAAAAAAGATATTATTTGGATATGCGCAGAAAGACGGTGTAAGCAGAAGTCAGTTTGTCACGCCCTTGAAGCGCGAAGAGCCTCCATGTATTGCTTGATTACAGAATCAACAGACGCAGCACAGTTGCTCAGCAATGACTTCTCAGTCCTCCTCAAAACAATTCCCTTGTATCTTGCAGAGTCACGTGGCGTCATTTTGCATAAACAGCATATTAGACACAAGTCTGAGTATCTTTTAATTACTCTTTCACTACAGATCAGCGATGACATAGGAAGGCTCAGTAGTGATTGGAACATGGGCTGGAAATAATCTGGCCTTGCACTGCAGGCGAAGTGACACATGCAGATATACACAGTGGATCTCGCAGTGGGTGGGGATCAATGTGTGTTTTTGCTTGGCCATCCATGTATGTACATGTGTACATGTTGTTTGGGTGCATATAATCATTGCATTTCACAAGTAACAGTCAACAAAAAGTTAAAAGAAATAAGCAGTCTGTCTCCCATGTCAAATACCCCAGATATCTCCCAACCCACCCTCCAATATTTCAACACAGAGCCCTCGCTCATAAACTGTCTTCCCATTCGACCCTTTAGACCTTCGACATTCATTCATGCGTCACCGTGCGACTCGTCCTGAACGTCTGATACATGGAGCAATGCAGGGTCTTTAAAAAAAACCTGAAGACACGATTCTCATCGGCTGTCCGCATTGTCACTCACGGAAATGTCGACATGCCTCCAGCGCTGACGCGGTCTGCCGGCCTTTCTTTTGAATTTTTCTACAGACCGCGAAGCAATTATTGGAAATCTCATTTTAATGTTTCACATTTGTTTCACCGCGGGTTTCGGTTTATTGTAGAAGAACTGTTCGAAATGTTGCATGTCAATCAAGACCTCTTCCTGGCGAGCGGGGCCGTTCTTGACACAGTTAATCAACGCTGTGTCCCAGGCTTTCCGTCTGGAAAGGCTGGCTCTGCGAGACTACGAATCGCTTGACTTTGACCTTGGCACATGGAGGCCGCTCGCAAGCGACTCTCTTTGGGGAGGCGTGTGGGGGGGTGAAAATTGATAGATTGAGTGACACATCTACAGTATCTACACGTATCTAGGCGATGCTTACACATGGGCCTTTTGATCATCTCTTAACATCTACTCAATGACATGCAAAGAGGAAGAGCCCCCCCCCCCCCCCCCCCCCATCTGTAACGTACGCCGGTGTGTCGTCCCCTAGCATCAATCTGTGGATATACGCCGGGAGACATGCCACGGAGCAGCACCTATTCATCTAATTACCGTTTAATTAATAAACTTGAGCTGGTGTTCGCCGTTGTGATTATGGTCCAAATTATTCAAATTTGATATCTATCCAAATGACCTCCCCAGTCACCCCCTACAGCCCCCCCCCCCCAAACTCCCACGCTGGCTGATGCAAAGCTTTGTTTTGGCTCCCCCCCAGGCAGGGGGGCACAGAGAGAGAGAGAAACGAGAGAGAGCCTGTGGACGAGGAGCGGCTATTTATAGAGGCTCTGTGTGAAGCTGCTTCCCCTCGCGCTATCCTTTGCACTTCTTCTGCCGCCGTTCATTAGAGCTGACCTGTCCACTGGCACACACCACATGCACACACACACACACACACATAAATTCACACACACACACACACACCCAGGATGGTACAAAATAAGGTGTCAAGGGGAAAATAAAATGTAAACTTCATAGGATCCATCGGTAAGTTTACCGCCATTAAACATTGGACTGACACTAAATCAACAAGTATGACTGATTGGAGTGTATTGACCCCGTAACGGTAATTCACTCATATTCATTTACGGCGACGTCGTATGAATATGGAATTACGGTGGCGACGTGCCGCGTGTGGCCGCGCGGCGTGACATCATCTGCAATTTAGATTTAGTGGAGTGGGAATGTGTTGGTTACCTCATCGGCATCAGCATCAATCATTGTGCATTTACTCCACTAAGCTATAAGAGAGGAGGCCGGTTCGATGTTCTCCCCTCTTAATGAGAAAACGGTTCCAACCGAATTTGTCCCATAAATCACTGCCGCGCTTCCTTCCCCCCCCCCCCCCCCACCACAAAAAAAAACACTTTCTAAAGTACTACCTCTCCGCCAGACAGCCTTTTTTTTTCTTTTTTATGATTCAGCATTTTTTTGGGGGGAGACAACTAATTTTAGCTGACGTTGGACAAGCTTTATTTAGAGGGGCTTTGTTGAGCTCAAAGAGGCATCACCTGCTGTATTTGCCGGCGTTGTGGTGTTTCTGAGTGAGGAACCGTTGGCCGTTGTGGGTTTTCTTTTTTCCCACCGCCGCTGCGTTCATAACCAACGGCCACATGCTGATCGAGAGCTTGATCGTACTCTGAAACTTTGCGACGCCAAGAGTGGCGGCATACTTTGCATACTTTGTTGTTCCCCTCTTTGTTCACACTTTTTTTTACCCTTTTTTTTAAATCCTCTAAACGATTCTGACGTTACCAATCCTAATTAGTCAAATATGAAATTCAGATTTTTCCAGACATTTGCTGAACGCTCTTCTTCAATCAGTTGTCATAACCCCAGGTGTCATTTTTTAATCAAACGTTCATTTATTGTCAGCTTCCTTCGCCCTGACTGGCAGGCTGAAACTGTCTGTTTTTTTTCTCTCCCCATTGCTCAGCCCATCTGCTATTGTGGGAATCATTTCAAGGTTGCGTATGCAATTTCACACCACAGTAAGCTAGACTGGGGTCCACAGTGCGCCCGTAGGGTCTCGCTGTGCGTAACTAGAAGCTGGTTGAAAAACCAGCGGCTTAGAAGCCAAACCCTGTGAAGCAGCCCATTCGGATGCAATGTCAAGCCTCTTGCTATATGCGGTCAGAGGTTTTGACTTAAGTAGTCGGCAGCTCTCAGCTTATTGTTATGTTCTCTTGTCCTTCACGCTCGCTTACGTATGCCAACGTTTTGTACGTTTCAAAGCCAAGCGTTTGAAGGCAAAATTGCTCCCCTGGCCTCTTTGTCGCGATGCAAAAACCATTTCGGTCTCATTCATTTCACGAGCGGTCATATTTAGTCGGCCCTTCCTGTTGACATGTTGTTTCGTGAATTGACCCCACGCTACGCATCTGTAGTATGTACCGTGTGGGGAATACTGAGCAGTGTTGAATTTGGAAGTGATGTACCTGCTTTGAACACCGTATGCCCAGGGCCATTGCCGATCGCAGCGTTTTTTCTTCAGCTTTTGGTCATCTTCGGTGTACAGTGTCTTCAACCGGCACATACATGTCACCCACTATGTTTCCACGCTGAACCCGTACTCATTCTGGCACTCAGTTGGACAATTAGTAGAAATGCCGGCCATACACGATTCCTACTTCCTACCACCATAGTCAATTTACTAATGATGTTGGAGCCTACCACAGAAATAGCAAAACTCATTTACACCTATGTGTACACAGTTACGAATAGACTGGCAGCTCAGTGTGTGTGTGTGTCCCACGCATCAAGAAATTGATACGACTTTGCCCGGTCTATGTAAGACGGGTGAGGCGGTCCGCGGCAGCAGCTGTAGACTGTGCTTAGAGCACATGCCTCAGAATCTACAGCCTCTATTAGTCGGAGTTGGCGGTATATTCTGGACCGTCATACTCCCATCACAACAACACGCCAGGGCACGCCAGGGGGTTCAACCTGCCAAACAGACGCAGCAACTGTCTTCTCCAATGTGCTTTCAGAGGCAGCCTGACTGGACCAGATTACCATATAGCAAACAAAGTGAAAGTAGATCACGCTGAAGGCTGAAGACAAGTTTTAAGTAGAAGAACTAGCGCCACATCAAGCACAGGATTGTCTCTGGTGTTTTTATCCGCCGCTCTACAAATGAAGATGTATTATTTTGTTTTATTATAAGTTGACTGTTCGGCAGAAAAATTCAAATGGATGGCACTGCTATGCATATGGCGCTCTGAAAGCACATTCAAAGCAGCCCAGCAAATGCACACTTGCTGGGGAGAAAGTCGATAAAACGTAGCGCAATCATCTGGTGATTTCACCCTGTGGAGTTTGATTTCCAAATCACTGTGTGGAACAATGGAAGGGAATATTTCAAATACAGGTGGGAGAGCGCACATCTGGCGGGATAATATAGGTTAAATGTGTGCGGCTGTCGACTGATTGTTCACCTGCGGTGCGGACGGAAACGGATTGACTGGATTGAAAAAAGCACTGAAGATACTCAGAGGAGGAGGGGTTTATTGCTGCATTATACAGCGGGAGGGCCTCGGCGGGAAATGACATGCCGCCCATTTCATCCCGGCTTGAACCATTGAAGGTGAGATCGAATCACCAATGCCCCCGCAAACACAGAGGTGCTTCGACGCCGGCGGAGTCAATTTATAACATGTTGCACAGGAAGAAGAATTGCATGAAACGGAGGACGAAAACACGGCTCATTTCCCGATCCAGGATGTGCGCACGTTGAAGCGATCGCCTCCTCGACCGCCATCATCATGGGCGACACGTGGCATCATGGTGCGGCACAGGGACCAAATGCACTCGCTACGCATCCCCAATGTATTATTATCTTTGACTTGTTCGACAGTTGATGTGGAAAACATACGCGCGTGAAGAAATGCCAGTGCTGACAGACCAACATCTACATTTACATAACATAATGGCTTGAGGGACTTGAAAGCCGGGTCATCTTTATGCCTGAGATTGGATTTAGGAAGAGATAGAAAAAAGCATTAGTTGTTCCAGCTCTTTGCACATGATTGGTGTATACTGAGTGGCCCAATCACAGCTCAACTCATTAAAAATTATTCTGGTCACTTCTTGCCATTTGTCCCACTAGACAAATCCTCGTATTGCCTTAGAGGATGCTTTATGTGCTGTGATTCAACATTGTGTAATGAGCGTTTAACCCAAATTGTAACAAAAGTGCAAATTGTGTCATCAAGTAACAATCTGTCTACAAAATGTTTTGGATAAAATGAGTTATTTGTCTGAGTTGTTTGACTATGGACATTAAGGGGGAGAGTAAAATAGGCAGATGATTACGCTTAAGAAGCTATATTCTCTAAGGTGAACAGATAAACAGCCGAAAATAAGATGGTACTCATTAATGTATCTCCCCAAAACGAACACCCAGGATTTAAATGGTTTGGTTCGGAAGACAGAATCAATGGTCTTTAATAATGCAAATTATTGATTTTTGTTTTTGTATTTGGTGAAATAAGAACAGGTAGTAACAGGATCTTCTTCTAGATAAACTATCACAACTTTGTGAGTCTAACAGAATAGCTGCCCTGTTTTGAATTTGGCTTTTCCGCATTTTCCCCCTGTCTTTATAGTATGTCCCTGGTTTACTCATTAAGCCAGGGTATGCCATGAGGTTTTACTGCCCTGTTTCTTACAAGAGCACAGATGTGGTCGCTATTCTGGGCTAAATTGAGGTCCATCAAGAGTGCATCGGACAGCCGAGAACAGCCTCCCAGAAACCGCATCGGAGTTAAGGGAGCGATAGCAGAGGTGAGGAGAACATGCGAGAACAAAAGAGAGAAGCACAAATGCGAGGCAGAAAGCCGTATATTCACATTCAGTGTCTATTATTTTCGGAGGGACGAAAAGCCTGAGCATAAGCCGGGTGTTGCTTCTTTCAAGGAATGGGACTACTAACATATAAAACACAATTCTAGATAAGATATAATCAACAAGTATACAAACAACAGTAAACGTGTGTGTGTATATTTATATATGATATGATGTATGTGTGTGTGTGTGTGTGTGTGTGTGCGCGTGTCTGTCCAACACAACCACTGCATGCAAACCCCAGAAGTGAATAAACCTTGTGTGCGATGATTTGAAGGTAAAATGACATTTCTTGAGTCCTTATTTCCGCCTAATAGATTCACATCTTTTTCATCTTTTACAATGTCATCGCACACATTTCCCATTTGCGTTCATTCCTTCTTTCTCTGGTATGTCCCTCACTAAACAAGGCCACGGTATTAAGTATTAGGTTTTAACCACCCTGTTTTTCTTTTCTTTTCTTTCTTATTACAGGCATAACAGGTGTTGTTGAAGTTATTTTCCAGCTCGGCTATGCTAAATCAAGGCCCATCTTGCTGTAGATAGTGGTGGCACAGAAAGCCTGGCGGAAATCACTGCTCCAATTGGAGGTAAGGGAGCGATTACGGACATTAGCAGAGAGTTTTGGGAATGAGATGGGAGAGCGGCCTGAACAAATCACCTCTCTGCGGTCGGACACACTTGGGTTTTTTTTTTGTTTTGAGGTAAAAGCCAGAAAATGGCCGTGTCCCTTCTTGGAGAGATCATTGAAATAAGGCGAATAAAAAAAAAATCTGATTTTAACTAAGCCCAGCCACCCACAAATGATCTAAATACCGGACCCAAAACCTGTCTGGGGTGCACACAAAAAGGCCGGGTAGGTGTGAGAATGACCCCAGAAGTGTTATAAAGTGGAAATTCCCCTTCAACCACTTACTGCAGGTCTCAGGGCCGGAGCCGGCAGCCAACGCATTATGAGGGCAGGGAATTGTAATTCTAAATTGAACCATTCATCTGTGGGGTATTAAGTTTCTCCAATTAGCGTGGCCTGCTTTTCATTAAGCACGGGAGGAAACGGCAAGCGACCGGCAAAAAAAATGGACACTATAACAGGAGAGAAACCCACCACCGCCGACTGCCGGGCCCCGAGACCAGATCCAAGTTCTTTGAAGCTGAGCCACAATGCCACCCATACACACACACAATGCACCGATTTCCCCGAACAGAAGTGCAACCCCTCGTCCTGTGCAGGAATGTATGCCCCAACCGCCTCACAATCCCTGAAAAAAACACCCAACCCCCAGAGCAGCTCCAAAAAAAAAAAAAACCTGCAAAAACCCAAAAGTGTAATTCAAACTAAACCAAAACTACTCCTGCTAAAAAATGAGTAATGCTGCGGAGAAATGCACTGTACAATCTGTTCCAGTGTGGGTACATCCAGCTCTCTTTGCCCCCGGCTCGTGGGGAGGTAGCCGGCCCCAGTCTAATCACTGTAGACTACAGTAGAGCAGTGGCTGCTGTGTCTGCAAAGCGGTGTTTTCCCCCGGGGATTCGCTTGCGATCCAGAGCCCGGGCAGAATATCCACTGAAGTTGCAGAGTGACGAATAGGAGAGAAGAGAGAGAAAAGGGAGGGATGGGGGGGGGGGGGGGAAGATTTAGCGATGGAAAGTTTAGCGATGGAAATTACTGCTGGAATGCGAAAATAAGTGTGAGTTTTGAGTGCAGGGGTGGTGTGGGATGTTGGTGGTGGCCTCCAGAGCGGCGGTGGGAGTGTCTCCATTGTTTTTAGACCTGTTGGGTTGCCATGGAGACGGGAAAACGTGTAATAATGAAGCACGCACCGCCTTGTCCACACAACCTTCATATCATCTGTCGAGCTGTCATCTGCGGAGTTTGTGAGGTGTGCGTTGGTTATGCAAATGTTCTTGCGACCTCGCCAAACTTTTTGTTTCAAGTAAGTGCCAGAGGTCAGAGGCCGTGACTAGTGAGTGACCCGGGCGACCGCAGACGCCGGAGCGCCTCTGCGTGACGCGCTTCGGACGGCATGAGATCCGATGGCCCCGCTGTCCTCTCCAACACCGTGGATCTGCTGGAAATGTACAACAGATGGGCACCCGGCCCCTGGCTCCCACTCTTAATTTGTCTTTGACAGTATGAAATGGGTGGACGCACGTGTGTGTGTGTGTGTGTGTGTGTGAACAAGCAATAGTGCCAGTTTTTCCTGAATGTGCATGTATGTGGGCTTTTGTTGTCGTCTGTATGCCGAGTTAGGAAGCACATTTGTGAAATATTGTACGCAAGTGTTAATGTGTGCAAAGTGAGGGAAGCCACCACCATCTTGGCTTTATTTACGTATGTGTTTACCCGGTAAAACAAAGAATGTGTGAAACTGGTGTGGCGGTGTGTTTATATGTACATATACGTATATATATATATATACATATCAAGATGGCTCTGTGTGTAAGTCTATATTGATCAAAACTCAACAGTAAATAGCAGGTGAGAGACAAAGAAACATAATGGAAGTAGTGAATGTGTGTGTGCGTGTGTGTGTGTGTGTGTGTGTGTGTGCTTGCCAGCGTGTGCACCAGCACATTCGCTTCGCATCCCATCGCAGTAAACCTTGGCTTGCATCGGAGAGCGGTTCTTGCAAGGCTACCATCGACATGCGATAGAGAGCAGAAAATGCGTGAATGCATGTCAAGCCATCGTCGGGATTGTGTATGAGTGAGAGCTGTGAACGGGTTAGTGAGTGAATAAGAGTGAAGGAATAAGCCAGTGTGTGTTGCGGCGGGCGGGCCCTAACGTTCACCTCTCCCACCATATTAGCCACCATGGCGTGGGCGAGCTGTGTGCAGACGTGTAACCTAGCTCGCTTGGCAGCTGCCGCGCCGCCGCCGCCGCTCGGCTAGGGATTTCTGGGAAAACATGCGCTCTGCAGCCGGCGCGCCGTGTTTATATGCAATCAAAGCGAATGTAATGGGCGAAATCTCCTCCTGCATTACCACATAACTGGGTTTTTTTATCATGCCACCCTCAGCCTTTTTAACGGTGGCTTCAAGCGCATGCCATATGACAGAGTGTGTGAGTGTGGCGCTCCTGGCTGTGTACCCCCCCCCCTCCAACAGCATCTCAGCTCCCATCCCAGAGCTGTAAAATATAAACCTCAGAGAGAACCTGGAGTCAAAAGCACATGAACACACCGTCAGCTATACATTAAGCCCTGCAGGACGCTCCGGATAAACCACACTGCTGCTGTCGATCGTCTGCATGATGCGGAAACATCGCCCCCCCCGCGCGCCAACCTCACCGCTCGAATGCTTACATGAGGTATTGAACCCCCTATACACCGCTGTTCCCCTATACCTGGGAGTGCATCTGCCAGGGTTTATCCATCTCATTAAAACGCAGCACCTCTTGGGTTGCGTTAGGAAAGAAATAAAACGGTGTGTGTGTGTTATGTATATGTGTCACGGCCACGCCCCGGGTTACAGAGACCCCCGGTCTGCAGCCTCCTAATCACCCCGGTCTCCGGCACCGTCGTTATCTCCAGCGCCTCCACCCCCCACCCCCCCCCCCCCCATGATATACCGCCCCTCTTGTTACATGCCTCCGGGCTCCACTGTTATCTGCACCTCCGGGTCCTGCTCCACCTACAGCAGCTGCAGGTCGCTATCAAGTCTATTTTGGCTCGCCGCGTCGCGGAACGTGATTATCGCTAACGACCTTGACTTTTGACTGCATGCATTTTTGTAAAATCAATCAAATTATATTTGTTATTTTAAAAATCAACATATTGTCTCAGATATCTCTGGCCTGCAACAGATGAAAAGAGATGAAGTTGCATATGCACACTGATTACTTATTGATGTGTTCATGGTGTATAATTAACACCCACTCTGTCACACACGCACCCACGCATGCACACACACACACACGCACGCACGCACGCATGCATGCACGCACACACAGTGTTTTTTTATTTTTAGTATTCAAAAAACTGATTTATGTCATTCCCTCCAACCATGGTGCCCATCCACCCTGGAAGACACTGACTGCAAACAGGTTGTAGCTTTTTCTGCCGATTTGTTTTCCCTGTATATATTGTTACCGCCTTGTTACCGTCTTGTTAGCCTCATAGGGCGAGTTGTATTATTCAAATGTTGGATTATATTTTGTTTCGCATTTTTTTTGCCAGCCTTGAATATGTTTTCCTCCAAGCCTCCAAGCTTGTTTTTTAATAGTTCATTAATTGTATACAGCATGGACATCATTCAGATCTCACATTATCAGTTAGTGTCGCAGAGATCATTACAGAGAATTCAAAAATGCTTAATCACAGAATCAATGGAAGAAATCCCACAGCAAAATTTTTAAAAAATATGGGATTAAAGCTAGAAAATATTTGATAAACTGATTCCACCACAAACATGGTGGTGCAGCCTTGAATCGGTGCCATTTATGCAATGCAATTACAGTCTGACATTTGACACGCTATCCGTTTGCAAATGCAACAAACAGATAAAAGCATGTACGCATAATAACATGAATAATAATAATAATAATAATAATAATAATAATAATAATAATAATAAAAGGGAAGGTGGCCGCTTAATGCAAGTCATTAAAGCGGCGGACACGACCGCTGGTCAATGCATTAGTATTTTCAATCTTTTCCCCACTGTTGTTGTCGCTGTGGCCCGGGCGGAGGCAGGCGAGCGGTCACCTCCACTCCTGTTGACATGATGCGGGGACAGAGGAGGAGGAGGAGGAGGAGGGAAGGGGACGAGAGGGGAGGAGGAGAGAGGGCAGGAGAGGAGAGAGGGCATGAGATGAGGTGAGGAGGAGGAGGAGGAGGAGGAGGAGGAGGAGGAGGAGGAGGAGGAGGAGGAGGAGGAGGGAAAGGGAGAGAGGGCAGAATGCGGTTTGAGATTTACAACAGCACATGATGCCATTAAAGTATGATGGTGAGGCGAGTGCTCCACTGGGAAAAGGTGAGCTAACCAAGGCTAACCTAGTTCCACAAAGAAACCTGGAAAGAATATATATATATATATATATATATATATATATATATATATATATATATATACTAGCATTGTTGTCACTGCTGAACACAACGGGGAGACAAATCAAAGAAAGGCAGTGAAGATAGGATTGTGTGGTTTGCAGATTTACTTGTATGTATGTATGTGTATATATATATATATATATATATGAGACCCATGGGATGGAGGGAACAAATACTGCTGCAGAAACGAGGACGGAGGGGATGAGGTTTAATGTGTGTTAAGGTTCTAGAAAATAAGGCTATATGCAAAATGGACCTTCAAGTCTGCTCTTGCAGCAAGTCTGTGGCCAATTTAGTTAAAAATAGGTATAGGTAATAACGTCATTATTTTCCATTACGTTCAACATCCTGCAAGCTCTTTGAAGGTAGTTGAAGGTCTTTTATACTGATAGAGGACAATGGGGGGAAAAAAATGTAATATTCACAGGAACAGGAGCACTCTGCACATGGGATCTGTTGAGTAATGATATGGATTTGAAATTTGAATATTTTATCTGCGGACTGGAAGGGGCAACTGGTTGTTAGTTGTAAAGTTCAAGTTTCAGAACTTTTCGAGGTCAGAAATCGGTCTGCGATTAGTCTGACTGTGTTTTTTTTTAAAATAAACAAAACAGATTAAGTGATTAAGTAAAAGCTCATTCGCTCATTCTTAATGAAGATGCATTGCTAACGCTGAATTACAAGCTATGGAGAAGGTTGTTAAGAAGCAGACGGGGGAAAAAGGGGTTTGACAAAAAGCTAAACAGAATAAACTTGCCCAAAAAAAATGTACACGTGTACACGTAATGAGCCATCTTCGTTCCCACGACGACGACAGATCAGGTAGCAGCTCTCCATAGGTGGGTGGAGACTCTGACTCCGGCCGCTGCTGTCTTTAGTGGACTTCATTATTTACAGCCGGCTCCGGCGCTCCCAGCCTGTCGTGCTCACACACATTTTGAGCGTTACTCGGCGAACACGCTGTTCCTTCCTCTCTCCTGTGAGCGACATTTTCTGATTTTTTTTACCAATGACACTAACTGTCTCAATCGCACATTTAGCACACATATCTTACTCATTTCCACTTCTTCACTTTCCGCACGTTCTTCTCCCCCCGGCAAGATGAAAGCTTGTTTTCTATTTTCTGTTCGGCAATCAGCAAATAGAGGTTACTTGCCATGTATTTTTGGAAACCAATCTGCCAAACGCAATACAAGACCGTGCGTGTGTCAGCAGTTTACTGATGAGGAGAGAAACACTTTGTGGGTAATTATCAAACACTGACAACATTATAGGTTTTGGGAGCGGGAGAGCGGGAGAACGGCTGCGTCTGAACAGGGTTGTTGTTTTGGTGAGCGGTTTAAATGGCGGTTTTCTCCCTTGTGCTGTGTACCGCTCTCTCCATGTCTCCTCAGCGCTACCCGACGATCCCGTGACACCACTTGTCTCGCGAGCTCAACCAACCGCTACTTTGAAGATATGGCATTTCAATATACGTCGCTGGGATTGAAGCGGGATCCGACTGAAGCGGGATACCGACTGAAGCGGGATACCGACTGAAGCTAATCCAATCGGCTTGCAAAGTAAGGTCGCCGGACGACCCTCAACAAACACCGCCGGCGGCAGACTTTCCGGGCCTTAATGAGAGAAGCGAATGCGCTCTTGGCTCGGCGAGGGCTAATAGTTCAGTGGACAAGAAGTTCAGAAGTTGAACAAAAAACAACCTGATGGGACGTGACACGTCTTTCCAGTGTTTTCCGCCGGAGCGAAAAGCAAAAAGCCGAGCTACTTCCATTGACCCATTTAGGGGAGGTGTTGCTTTCGGCTCCTGTGTGACTAGCGACTACAACCACATTGTTCTAGGTAGACAGATGGTGTGAAAAGTCATTTCATCCCCCCCTCTCTCTCCGTCTTTCTGTGAATTTCTCCGTGCCTTTGTCCCTCTCACCCTCCTGGGGTTAAAAGTCATCCAGCCTGCGGGGTGAAAGCTATTTATAAGCTTTTCGTACGGCCTAATTACAGTTGGGTACATGTTCAAATAGACGTTTGACAGCTCTTGAGGAAATATCTTTGAAACGAAAGCCCCGCAAAAAAAAAAAGACAAGTTACATTTGTCTCATTTCGATTCTTGATTTATTAATTCATGTATGCGTCGGTAACACCGACTGTGTGCAAACAATAAGACAGCTGTGTCGTAGTTTGCTGTGTTTTCTATGTCATCACAAATTAGAATTATCTTAAATTGTGTGCCATTCATGAGTTTCCTATCGGATTGCCGTGATATTGCTGTGTTAAATCCATCTTGTTGTGTGTGTGTGTGTGTGTGGGTGTGTGCGTGTGTGTGTGTGGTTTCATTGACTTGTGTTTTTTAATTATGGTTTGTTTTATTCCGCATGCAAAGTGATGCCTTACACCTGCGGGGGTTAATCGAAACACACCGGCAACTCGCCGCCCCGACGCGATCGGTAACCCGGGGGGCAGAAACGCACCTGTTTTCAAGGAAGACATTGATGGAGACCAAGGAGGGAGGGAAGAGATCAGGACAAGCGCTGAAAGCGACGGTAAGCATGTGGCACATGCCGGCGGCGCGAGCCCCGGCGCCGGGTCTCACATGCATGGCGGCAGGTGAAAAGGGGAAACAACGCTGACTTTGAAACGGACGGACGGGTCGGAGGGAGCAGCCTCCCCCGGCAGATGCGACGTGTGCATTTATTTATTTAATCCGTCAATTCATTAAATTCGACGGATTCCTTTCGTGTAGGTGCATTCGTTATTCGGTTGTTTATTGGGGGCCCCGCAAGGCTAGACCTCGTCCCGCTTACCCGCCTCGGTTTTAGGCAGACATGCGGAGTAGGTGCTAACAAGGAGCCGTATTTTACCTTCACATGCGCGGGGATACATGGCACACTTCAGTGTAATCCTCCGAGGTTTCATTAATTCTGTTCTGCAGAAAGATCAAGCTAATTTTCCCCCAACGGTCTGACCTCACTGTTCATTAAAAGTAGCATCGTAGAGACCAATTAATCAAAGCATCCCTTTAATCTGTCATACAAGTGAGGGGGGGGGGGGGGGGAAAGAAGAAGACAAGTTAAGGTGTGCTCCTTCCAACAGATAATCATTGGGGATTTGTTTCCCACAGTCTCTCTCTGTATCTCCCTCTCTCTCTGTATCCCTCTCTCTCTCTGTATCTCTCTCTCTGGATCCCTCTCTCTCTCTGCATCCCTCTCTCTCTCTCTGTATCCCTCTCTCTATCTGTATCCCTCTCTCTCTCTCTGTATCTCTCTCTTTCTCTCTCTCTCTCTCTCTCTCTCTCTCTCTCTCTCTCTCTCTCTCTCTCTCTCTCTCTCTGTATCTCTCTCTCTGGATCCCTCTCTCTCTCTCTGTATCTCTCTCTCTCTCTCTCTCTCTCTCTCTCTCTCTCTCTGTATCCCTCTCTCTATGGTATCCCTCTCTCTCTCTGGTATCCCTCTCTCTCTCTCTCTCTCTGTATCTCTCTGTGTATCTCTCTCTCTCTCTCTCTCTCTCTCTCTCGTCAAGAGGATTAGGGGCCTTTGTCATATGGTTTCTTCAAACACCCTTTCTCTCTGAACCTTAGGGCCGGCATTATTACGGCTAAACATATTATTGGAACTTTTAGCCAATCAGTGACAGCTTTGCATAGCCAATGTTTTGTGCTTCCCCAGTGGTTTTGATTTTTTATGTTTGGTTAGTCTTTAATCAATTTTTCAAAAGTTCATAAATAAACAAACAATGAGCTGTGGATAAATTGAATAAAGATGGCTGATGCGCAGCATGTAGTCCTGTTTATTTTAATCGGGCTTTGTAAGGCATTCTGATAAATAAAAACAATGGCACATGAAATAATCATGTAGGATCACTGGGATCAAATGTGACAATACATTAAAAAAATATTTTTGAAATAATAGTTGATTATGTTAATTAAGCAATATCACTCTCGAGGTTGTGCAGTCATACTGAATATCAGCACGGCTGTGATTCGGTCGAAGATAATCACAGCCGTTCATATTCAGAATAACAGCATACAACAGTTCTGCAAGCGCCATTTATTAGTCAACAGTAATAAGCTTAAGATTAAGATTATGATTAGTTTATTGAATTGTTTACACAAACACAAATTGGTCCGCGTTGCCAAGCAACACGTAAACATGTCCTGTTACCGCAGGCCGGCTGCTGTTATTACCAGAGCAGCTGCAGAGCGGAGGGATACTCTCATGGGCTCATGGGACGCCTCTCGTCCAATCAGATGACTCGGTCGGGACTAACTCTTGTAGGCTATAACACGCAACATGATACTTAAATGACAAACTAATGTAAATCTCATCTGCACTATATTTACAACCTCTCCAGATTATAGGATCTCAAACCCCACCGCACAGCCTGTGTAATTAAAGTAAATATACACTACCAGAATAAAGATAATGGTGTCACACACTCACACATCCTCCCCGTCTTCATGGATGTGTTTCCACACCATGATCCCCCGTCAGATAACACACACACACACACACACACACACACACACACACATACACACACACACACACACACACACACACACACACTTAATTAAGTGTGTGATCCTGGCTGCTGATCTTGGTCTTACACAATCATCTTGATGTCAGTCTTATATATATATATATATATATATATATATATATATATATATATATATATTAACATGGCCTTTGGTCCGGTGGGCCTAATGCATTTTATTTCAACACTACACACACAAACAACTATGGTACCATTGTGATGGTGCAAGTTTTGCTCAGGGTAATTTGAATGGAATAGTTTGGCTCCTCCGCAGCGCGAGTCGACCTGAGCCACCGCTCGCTCGACGCGCCGCGCTTCACACAAAGACAGAAAAACCTCCCTTGCTTTTCGTTCCCAACCTCCCTTGCTCTCGCTCCGTCTGAGGTCTCCTGCCCCCGCTGCCCACATGCGCCCATCTGCCTTCGCACGTCCGTCAAGAACCTTAACCTCCACGTTTTTCCGCCGGACCCCGATGTATTGCCGCATATTGAGTTATATTGGATGTTTTTATAATGACTTTTTTTTTGTCTTCAGCTAAAAAAGATCTTGCAATAACCATCTGCCTACGCTCAGCGGTGAGCAAAACGCTGCAGTCCTGCGTCAACCTGTTGAGGATCAGGGTTTCAGGGGGGAGACAGACAGCCACACAGCTAACGGTTGGAATAAGACTCGCAGCACATCTCCGCAACACACAACAATGGAGAGGCGGCAGATTGCTCCGTGAGGTGCTGCTTTTGAAAATAAATGTGATTTGTGCCACAAGGAAAGTGAAAACAAAACTGACTTGTCTACCCTTTCTTGGTTTTATTTTTGCTTTTGCGGTTCCCAGAAACACTAGGCAAGTGTCCAATCGTTCGTGCGGACCCATTAGGTAAATGGGTTTCACCGCTTTATTTATTCACATGCTAAGATTGACGAATAACTCAAACAATGACATTGAAGCATTGTCAATGAATTGTCATTAGGGCTGTTCATTGTATATTTTGGCTTGTATACTTTCAGCACAATATACCTTTTTTTTTGTTTCTTATCGAAAGCTAGCTATGCTACTGTGCACCTATTGTGTACAGTTGCCATACAAACTATAGTGGGTGACATTGCCTGGCCTTAATTTAAGCCAATCAGAAAAGGATATTGGGGTTCGTGTTTGGTCGCTCTGTGTCTTCTCTGTACCAAAACCTTACGACGGCGAATTCTTAATAAATCCTGACATGGCTATATTTCACCTGGAAAAGGTAG
The DNA here is from genome assembly GCA_030340625.1 of Merluccius polli. Classification (NCBI taxonomy): domain Eukaryota; kingdom Metazoa; phylum Chordata; class Actinopteri; order Gadiformes; family Merlucciidae; genus Merluccius; species Merluccius polli. The sequence goes on from JAOPHQ010001480.1 coordinate 68,448, forward strand.
ACGCTGTAGAAACTGTTATGTGGAGGGTTAGGGTCTTATATATCCTCTGCTCTTTGAGAAATAGTCCCCTCTAATACCATTTGCTCTGATATGCGTTCTGTCAATTCATGATTCGATTTGAAAGTGTACGCGAAATACTGGGGAACCGCCTGTAATTTGTCTCGGCATTTTACTATTTATATTAGTATTAGTAAGTCAACATACTGTACACCCACAGCGCTTGGGTTTGCCTTTCAATCCGGCTCGCTTCAAGCGGTCGGTTTACCCTCACAGCAGGGGGGGGGGGCTTTGCACACAACACAACACTACTCGGGACAACTGCAGACTGCAGGGCCGTCGTACGGCAGATACTGTATGTACAGGCTGTTGGGATATAGCACTTTCCCCCGCTTTTATTTACCGTCTCCAACACATTTATCACCGTCTTGTACTTCCGTGTGGCTCCTTCCATGGCAGTATGGCCGCCGCACCGCCGCACGCCAGGCCAGTGCACCGCAGCGTGCGGTCGGGGCGGGAAGACTCTCACTTCCCGGGCCGTGGTCGATCAAGCCGGTTAATTTGTTCCTCTGTGTAATTCATAATATTCACCCTTGCGGATGACTAACTTCACAGCGTTCCCCCCCATTTTTCTTAAGAAGCAATTACCTGACATCCTCGTATCTGTCATGCCTCGGCCAGTAACAGATTAAAGTTGTTTCTGAGCTGACCTTGATTGTTGGGTCTCGCGCGTTTAAGTGCCGTCGCGACTGTGGCGCCTTCTCTTTATTCCCGTTAATGAGGCACCAACAGCTAATTATGCAAATGAGTTGTCAGAGTTGGAGAGTGATAGGCGTTGTGGCTGTAATTGGGTTTTGTTGGCGTTGTGTTCTCCATACAGTACAGCACCCTGTCCAATGCAGGGGCGTCAACCATGAAATCATTGTGAAATTATACTTTTTTTCTTTCTTTTTTTTTTTACGACTTTCGCTTCACAAAACATGACAGCATAATAGATAGCGGAGAGAGTTCAATACAAGCCCTTTCTTTAAAGGGCCTTTTGTAGATGGAGAGCGCCAATGAACGCCTCCACAAAACTCAAAGTTGAAATAATTCCTACAGGCGCCGGCGTCAGACAAGAAGACAAAACCAAAAAAAAAAAACCGAGCTTAATTCCAAATAGTTGCAGTGATTTATAAAGCTGTGAGTAAGCAAGAAGGAGACGATCGACCATGTGTCATGGACACTTGCGCTGAAGATAAGATAAAGATAAAATAGCCGGCATCAGTCAGGAGAAGCAGGAAGCGATTTAGGATAAGGAGCGGCAGAATATATAGGTGGATTGCAAAGCCATTAGCCAAACCTTGCATCCCGGTTTCACTTAGTCATGCGGCTGCTTTTAAGACCGGCTAAATATGAAAGGAAAAAAAAAAAAAAACACATCATTAATAACCGCTCCTGGTGGGCTGGAATTAACTGGCTCATCGAAACACCTCAGTGATAATGTTTCGTGACTTACCATACCGGTCACTCATCAACAGGTTTGTTTACATCCATAGCCGCTCGCTGTGCGGGTTTTTCAAAGTAAAATCCTCCCAAAAAAAACCTTTGAATGTGACTTACTTAAAGAATAGTTGGGCGTCATTAAGTGCAGCAGTAGTTTCTTTATTAGCCGTGATGCATGGCTCGTATGGAACTACTTTAAATGCTGTGTCACGTTTTCAGGATCCCAGTTTAAAACCCATGAGCCTCTTTGCTGCATATACATACGTCAGACGTCTGAACGCAAACGGCGCCCGGCAGCACGAGTCTGTCTAAATGGGGCTGTTGACCTCGGCCCGGGAACATCGATAACTAGACAAACAAACAACAAAAAACTAAATAAATCATGCTTACCGGTGGACACCGGTGGTGGTTTGGTAATGGAAGTGATCTGTTGGCAACGGAGGTCAGTAATTAATGTCAGGATGGGAGTGAGTTCAAAGCGTCTCGGCGCCGCTGGCACTCACTGCTTCCACTTCCTCAAAGAATCACCTTCCTCCTCTTCGTCCTCTCCTCCTCCTCCTCCTCCTCCTCCTGCTCCTGCCGGGTCGGTCCATCCCATCCCTGAGAATACAACAGGAGTCCATCAGTCTGCAAGCGAGTGCACTCCATGAGAGATCAGACAACAGATCAATACACGACATCCTCACCGATGAGTCTGCTAAATCAAAGGGAAAGAGAGAGACAGAGACGGAGACAGAGAGAGGGAGCGGGAGGAGATGGGGAGGGGGGGGGACACCATAGTGCTTTGATATAGTGAATGTAGGGATTTTACTTGGGTCCAAACAATGGGAGAAAAGCAGGACTGCCTGCTGTTCTCCCTGCGATGTCGCTGCGGGTGAGGTGGGCTGCGGTGAAAGCACAACAGAGAGCCACTCCTGAATGTATAAAACGCTCGAGTTACACACTTATGTAACCATAGAAACACACCTGTATGTATGTAACTCATATTCTTAGATGAATTAGGCATGTGCCATGAGCAGGGGCGGATCTAGAAACATATTTATGGAGGTGGCGAGAGGGAGGCAGGAGTATTTTAAGGGTGTCAACATATGGCAGACGTGTATATATATACTGAATTTAATCACAGTTATCACAGTTTGATGACAAATAGTATGTACACACTACAAAAGAGCATTTACAAACTCATACAGACAAACTTCTCATCTCATGCAATCGATGTCTTGCATTTGAGTTTTCACGTTGAACAGTTCATATTAGGAATAAGTGACCATACAATGTGATCTAAGTGTTAAATTGGCCGTAACTTTTCTCTTAATTCGTTGCTGGGGCAGCAGGGGTGGCAAGGCTTTCTTTTAGGGGGGCACTTGCCACCCTATGCCCCCCCAGTAGATCCGCCCATGTGCCATGAGAGAGATTTGCACAACCAAGAAAGCATATATACGGTCATCATTGGAGCAGCTGGGAATTAAAGTGCAGCACGACCGAAGTTTCCAAAGCAGCCAGATACAACAACATGATATATATATATATATATATATATATATATATATATATATATATATATATATATATATATATACAGTATATATATATAATAGCTGAACGAATACGAAGCATTAGTTGGTCTGTTTTTTTATTTGACTAATTATGAGTCAATGCCACCTTCAATAAGGCAAATATATACCATTTATCCTGAAGCTCAGAATGTATGTATCTGCATGCCTCCAGTTATTACTTGTGATTTGTGTGTTTTCCCTTGTGTCTCCTGTCTGTCTGTCTGTCTGTCTGTCTGTCTATCTCTCTCTGTCTCTGTGTCTGTCTCTCTCTGTCTGTCTCTCTCTCTGTCTCTCTCTCTCTCGATCTGTGTGGTGGGCGTGGCCGTCCATTCAGTCTCCCTGCTCCCTGATTGCCAGTCATCCCATTCACCTGCTCCAAGCTGCAGGCACACCTGCTATCCATCTTCTCATCAACCCTGCAGCAGCGTATCTCCACCAGCGGGTTCTCCGCTCGCTCGCTGTTTCAACCACAGTGTTTAGCTCCTCTAGCTCCTTGAATTGTGTATTCGGGTTGAACCCTCGTGTGTGTGCTTCCCTCAACACTTACTTTGTCTCCTTGTGCCACAGGATCCCTAACCGCCTGCCTGCCCTCCCGCCTGCCTGTCTGCCTGTCTGTTCAATCCGCCAAGCTGCCTGTTCCCTCGTCCAGCATCCTGCTAAGCTCAGCTCTGCCCCGCATCCTCCCCCCCCCCCCTCCCCCCCCCCGCCGCCGCCTCGCCTGCCACCTTCATTCCCCTTCACCTCCCCGCGGTAAAAACCTCTTCATATCATCACACTCCCACGGTCGCCGTCTGCGTTGGGGTGCGCCTTCGCCGAGTCGTAACGCCGCGAGACTCTTTGACTTGTAATTACGCTGATATAAAAGCTATTATTTAGGATTGTCCTCTCCAATATACTTTAATGTTCCTTCTGTGATACGTAAGCTGCTTTTATCTGAAGGCGCCGTCAGATTTTACCTCACGAACACGTTTACACATACGTTGTAATACATGTCTAATTGATGATGATGATGATGATGATGATGATGATGATGATGAGGTGATGATAGTACTTTGTTGTCTTTTTCTCTGTTCGCCACGTCGCGGAAGAGACAAAGGTGAGCCGAGAAGCAAAAGATACATACATTAAACATAACAATCACAATCACAGAAGACGATATTCAAGTTGTGACCTGGGGATTGCGCTTCATATTTAATGTAAGGATTGACTGGTGTATGAAAGAGCGCTCCGGCCTGACCTTATTAAATCCTGGAACCCGGGTTTGATGGTAGCAATTTGTATTCGCCGGACATGGCTTGGGGTCAGAGACAATGTTGTTGGCTAGCCTGAATAAATATGTTATTATGGCCGGCCGATTCATGGAGTCACTCAAGGGTGTTGGCCTACAATCTTTGAGCAGATTTTGCATTTGGCGGAGCGGTTGTTGTTATGTCATGATGTCATCACCTACTAATGCAATAGCTTTTATTTTTGCTCTGCGCTATAATCCTTATCTAGCGACGCTTTGGTTTTAATTGCATACATTGTTTTGTCTTGTACTTGTAATTGTGTTCCCTTATGAGCCCATCTGTGTTATAACAGCACATTTACTCTGATGACGGCGTCTCCCTCAGCCTGTCACGGACGATAGTTTGTTATGTTTAACTGGAAGGCATTGGCACAAGCCACTCTAGTGTGTGTGTGTGTGTGTGTGTGTGTGTGCATGCATGCGTGTGTGTGTGTTCTGGCTTCCCCAGACCGTCCCGTCTCATTTCAGGGGACTGTCTTGATGGCTGCTGCCCCTTAATGTTCACACCGGAGCAGTGGGACGGCAAATCAGATCAGCCCGTCTGGAGAGTCATCGAGTTTCCGCGGCGCGGTGGAGAACTTGAGGTTTTCTCATTTGCCACAGCTCCTTCTGACCACTCAGGTGGGAAGGTAACTCAGTAAAAAAAAAAAATCAATTACTCCCTCACAATCTCCTTCAAATCATCGGCATATAAGCGTGTAATTTTCCCGGGTGATGGACTGTATTAACCAGAGGAGAGAAAAAAACCATGATAAAAACAACTTAAAGCATCTTCTAAAGGGTAAAACCGTTGCCACTGCTGAGATAAGGTTTGCTTACTAAGACTCAGGAGGTCAACTACCTCAGCCCACACTCTGGTTTTCATTCAAATTACGCCACACATCAACGTTGAGAAGTCACAGGTCAGAAACCACGAGACGAAACATGAGGCGTGTTGTGCGTTCATTTTGAGGGAATTTCTTCCTGGTCGTTACGAGAGCCATATCACGTTTAAACAAAAAAAGGTCTTCTTCATGTATATGTTTCATTATGTACATAACAGATCGTTCCGCAGTACGGGAGAAACACACACAGGTCACAGCTGGCAGCACATGTGCACAGTTCCCTGGGCGCCGATGATGTAGACATTACACCGCCGCGAAGACAACCTTCATTTGTTCATCGCCGCCGCCGTAGCGCTGAGGCTAATGTCTTCTGCATCACAGGGTTTGTTTTTTTTAACGTAAAATGCAGCTATTGAAACTGGTTATGTTTTGGTATGCAATGAAAGAAGGTATGTGTACATTGTTCTCAGTTAGAGCTGAGAGTGAGTTGTGCACAGTGTACACACACTCACACACTCATGTCATGTGTTGACCATCCACAGAGCCGGTACTTTATCAATACATGTTGTTCAAATTGGGGATTTGATTATTAACACCCAACAACCAATCAGTGTTCGTCAAAGTGTGACCGAAAAAAGTATGTTTAAAGGACAGGTACACAATTAAGACAAGCCCAAAGATTATGTTGACTATCAGTTAGAGTAGATGTAAGAGATATTTAATTTATTTAGAATTAATATGTAGCCTACAAGCATATGTCAAATAATTTAATTTAAATGTTTATCATTATTATGTAATTGCTAATTATGTGTGTTTTATGTTAATCGTGCTGGTTAATCCACTTGCACTTTTGACAAAGTACAAATTTTGCAGCACATATGTGCTGCCTATATTAATTGGCTTTTACATATAATGTTAATTTGACTCAATCTGGCGTTTTCATTGTCAAAGGCATGGCCAATTTCTCACATGCATAAATTATTTTGATTAAAAACAGGCCCTGACCCTGTGGAAATGCTCTTTACTTTCCTCCAGCAAGAGGCTACAGCTATATATCTGAAATAAATATTAATCACGTAACATAGTGTTGCTTACCTAGACTTACACTGCCTAAGAAAAGCAACTGTGATAAAATGCTTTATGACAGCATTCAGCATTAAAATTAAAATAGCATTAAAATAGTGAAAAGTGCAGATGAGGTTCACATTCCTACCATAGTACACAACATGCATTGTTTTTTGGTAATATTAGTACTTGTCATTGGTTTTTACTACTACAAAACCATTAGAAGATTTAATTAGCCGGATAACTCTATTAATCTATTTTTGGTTCCTGTCTCCTGGCGGCCAGTTGTCATAGAAACACGTGTTTCTGTTGTTATGCTGGCTACAGTGCAGCGCTGCATCTCCTAGACCGGCCTCAAAGGGGAAAACCAGAGCATAGGTCGCACAAACCGTTTGTCCTACAGATTGATTAAATCAATCAATGTTTGATCACGGCTTAAATCAAACATTCACAGTAATTAATTATTAAGCGTGGCAATCAAATATGGCCGCTGCAGCGTGTGGGGACAGAGACCCCCGTTGCTCCTCTATGATGTTTTTGCGCCACAATGTCACCGTGAGATTACACGCAGGGAACAATACATGTTGTCTGAGCCTCGGCTCAAGGCCGCGACCGGCCGACTTACGCTGCGCATGTCATGACTCATCTGGTCGCATGACATTATCATAAATGTGAACATGATGGAATCTTTCATTTGGCATTTTAAATGGCTTCACACTGACAAATGGCAGATCCCATCTTGCTCCCATTTTCCTCTTTCCGTGATAAAATTGTCTTATCCAATGACTGGTCTGACAAATGTGCCGTTAATCTTTGATTCGCATTGAACAGTTAGACAACTTCCAGCCCAGGAAACACGCAGTGGCAAAAGCGTCGCATCATCATGTTCAGGTAACATGGTAGGTTATCGTGTTGAAATCGCGCCACGCTGTATGCAATGCGTTCCGAAAAGCAAGCTTATTAAGTGATGCAATCAAAGGCAAGATTATGTTAATTTTGATTGGCTCATTAAAGACAGAGCCATTCACATTGTTGTCGTCCTTCCCTCGTCCCAGCGGATGTAGTTTTCACCTAAAGAGTTGAGGCTTGAATTGCTTATCATTTTGGGAATTCCTATTTTGGAATCATTATATAATTATCTTCCAGTTCCCTCGAATCATTATCACTAATTATTCTGTGCAAAGTCTGTCATTTCTTTAATCAAACTGTTCACGTTGGAAATGGAAAAACAGAGACCTGTCAATAGCAGAGTGTCGGTTGCCTAGATTACCAGCAGAGCGATCCCCCAAGGGGCCCTTGAGGCTTAAATGTTCGACATTTTACCAATTTTACCACTGATTAAAAAGCAGTTTAAAGCGCCAGATACCAGGTGGGATCACAACGCGAACCCATAATACAAACTATCCATCCAAGGCAACTTGGGCAGCGGTGGGCTGGGCTAGTCGCTGGGTTATGCAGAAAGCAACGTCTGATTAATGCGTCCCATTTGCATGGGGAGGTGGAACAGAGTGAGGTAATGACAAAACAAATAAGCCCGCTGCGTACTTATGCCGGAATAACACTCGTTTTGCATTTGTCTATGCTAATTTCGCTTTTTGACTGTTATTGACTATTATTCCTAGCAATGTTTTTCCTAATACCTGATTAAATGTGAATTTCGCATAGTTCAATTTCATTCCAATTTGAGTGGCATGAATAAATTGCAAGTCTATTTCATGGAAAGCCAAACGGTGTTCATTCACACATCTGAGAAAACGTGCAAGACCATACGGCAAGATGGTGGCAAGTCTGAAATACAATACAATTGGAAATGATGATTATTGCCTGACTGGGCCACACGTAATTGACATAATTTCATGAAAAACGTAGGCTATACATTTCCTCATTTTATTAATTTGCAATAATTCCAAAGCTAAGCCTTTGCAAACTTCAGTAACCATGCATGTAGGCAATGTAACGCAACACTTTTGCCATTTTTCCACTCGACTTAACTCTACCTGCGAAGTACCAGCACTTGGTTTTCCGCTGCAGATAGAAACCTCCTCAGTGAAGGCAGGATCCTTAGCTGGTAGCTAGCGACGCCGCGTGAAACGAGCAATGGAGGTGTTCACCTTCCTGCCTTTATTCACTGACAAACTGCAGATTCACTGCTAAACTGTCGACTTTACTGCTGACCACACGTACTCAGAACTGGACTTACATCAGGTTGTCACCTGTTGTAACCCGTCGTTTTACTAAAATCAGTTTTACTAGTCAACAGAAGTTACAAATAGAAACTAACTGTACAACTGTGTGTCCAATTATTAATCGTACAATGTTACTAGTATGCCTAACAATTTTACTAGTAACTATTTGATTAAATACTAGTAATAATACTAAAATAAAAGTAACAATTAAAATTGTTACTAGTAACTATCAAAATAGATACTATTAACTCAAATATAGATACTAGTAACTTTAAGGGAATAAAGGTCAAAATGGCTAGCCAGGTCGTTTTAACATTTATTCCCTTAAATAAACTAGTAAAACAATATGTAAATCAAGTATGAATAAACATAACGGCACACTCTCAGTACCTAGGTTGCCATGTTTGTTGTGAATTCGGCTAAAATACAACACAAAGGTTTAGTTTTTATGTCCACATCAATTAATGTTTACCCATCTGCGAAGGATTAAAAAGCAAGCAGTCTGTCAAAGTGTGTCATCATGGGTGACAAAATTACATTTGGTTAACTTAATTTTTGCAATTTAGCAACTAACGGTTTGGTCGCACCTTATCTCCCGCTCAGCTTTACTGTGAAGTGCAGTTCATTAATATATATATATATATATATATATATATATATATATATATATACAGTATATATATATATATATATATATATATATATACAGTATATATATATATATATATATATATATATATATATATATATATTATTATTATTATTATTATTACTATTATATATATGCTATTATATTTTAAGTTATTAAAGTATGTTTTTCTTTAAGGCACAGGTGATCTGTGACCTATATTTCCTAAAAAAGGGTTTGAATACACACAGAAAGCTCCTGCATAGCACATCAACAATATAGTTGCATGAAAAATCAAATCAATGAATAAATAACTAAAGGCGACCCATCTACACGGGGGTATTAAAGTCCCCCTCCAGGCCCGTTTGAAAGTGTGAAAATACTCTATGCTATGATTAATATTTTCTTTCAAATGGTTTTCCCCCATAAAAAGAACAAAAAAAAAACAAAAAAAACTCTAAAATGGGTCTGGAAGCACATCTACTCTTCTCCCTCATTGAGAAATTATGGCTCTATGAATATTCATGATATGCAAATATCACAGGCCTCACGCCCCGCCCACCACCACTGCTGAAAGAGAGCGGTGTGCGTCAAGATGGCGAGCGGACACATGGGAGATTCAGCCCTACTACATGTTTGAGTCTCAGTTTAGACCCAGGCTCAGATGAGGAGTCAGACCCCGGCTCAGATGAGGAGTCAGACCCAGGCTCAGATGAGGAGTCAGACCCAGGCTCAGATGAGGAGTCAGACCCCGGCTCAAATGAGGAGTCAGACCCCGGCTCAGACATGGGGACTCGAGTCTGAGACTCGGACTCGAGTCGCACTTAAGTCGCAAAAACAGTGACTTCAGACTTGACTTGGACTCGACCCAAAAGACTTCAGACTTGACTCGGACTCGAGCTTCGAGACTCGTCAACAACTTGTTGGCAAGCTATTGTTGCTTTTTAAATCTAAATTCATTCATATGTTTCTATTTTCTTTTATTAGCGCATATACTTTGGGGAAACGTATGACGAGCTTCATGTCTCCTGCCCTGCAGCCAAAATGCGCAACGTTACGCATGCGCTATGAGCGCACACTCACACATCAAAAAATGCATTGATGATGGCAACACCAAATCCTCCCGCAGTTGTTCCTTTTGTTATTAGTTTCGAGTTCATATAATCCTACCCCGGTGAGAAGATACGGTCCTATTGTATTATTATATCTCCTTCTCCTATTAGTGACGTCGGTCTCCGCTTCGCCGTCTGTTCGTTGTAAAACAATGCTCCCTGTTGCCGTGGGTACGGCAGAATCCGGCGCCAGTGGTTTGCTGAAAATGTACACCAAATAGTAGGGGTGGGAGAAAAAAAGTCATTTTAAATCGATTTTTTTGTTCAAAAATCGATTTTATTTCCTCTAAGCTTAGGTGGGAAAAAGTAACTGCTTTTCTCCAGCAGAGGGCGAAATGTTTTAGTTTGCGGGAAAAAAATATTTTTATTTATTTTATTTTACCTCTTTTATACTGTATGCAGTTGAGGCTTGCCAGCTTCAGTCTTGAAAAGAGAGTGTAGTAGCAGTTAAAATAGTTAGATATTGCTGCTAAATAAATCTTAAAAACTGACTCACATGTGATGTGCATTTTTTTGGTTTGGTGTTTAAAAAAGCAAACAAAAAATCGCAAAAATCGGCAGTATCGAAGACTTGAGACTTGACTTGGACTTGTGGCAAAAGACTTGAGACTTGACTTGAATTTACCCTCAAAGACTTGAGACTTGACTTGGACTCGAGCTCAAAGACTTGAGACTCGACTTGGACTTGCAACAAATGACTTGTGAACATCTCTGGCCTTAACCCTAGTAGGTATTGCACAATGGATATTGCACTCATGCAGCTGGAAATGTAGAACCTGAAATACTTCTATTCATGACAGATTACATAACGTTGTGCATAGATGTAAAATAGTTTATTGGATTTAACTATATGTTTCCATGCACTCACGCCAGTACTGTATCAACATGATTGACTTTGCTTCTTGAGTTTATTTAATTCACAGGACTGAACAAAACTGTAGAGGTGGTATCCGTCTTCATAAGCTTCACTGAGTACTATTTCATTTTGACTTTCGTTTCTTTATTATTTATTATTATTCCTGATACTGAAAGGACTACAAGCTGCTACCAAAACTACAACAGTGCTAACACATTTACTAGTATGTGACTAAAAAGAGTAATTACTAGTATGCCCACTTATTTTTTAAGTTACTAGTAACTATTCAAATAGATCCTGGTAACTAGTAACAAAAATGAGTGACTAGTTCGTCCAAAAGGATTAAATGTTAATGTGGGGCATAGTCTATATAGGTTGGCTCTCTCTTGCTGCAGAGCTGGCTCCACCAATATGTTGAGTTTGCTGCTTTCTGGTTACATCTTACAAGACTTTACATCATTTTAACACACATCCATACATTACACACATTACTGACGTTACCAACTTACACACCTCATTGGATCCTATCGCAATTAAATCCTCCCTAAAAAGAGATCAGCATTAAGTTGGCCTTACAAAATAAGGGCATGGGATTTCTTTAGTGGAAATAATTAAATATGGTAACTTTAGGGATATTGCTGATACATCATTTGCAGTGCCATCAGAAGGAAGATGAAAATGACTAAAAGTCACTTTCCATCAGTTTCCATTATATATTCCCCTTTACACCAGATGATATCTTATTATAATACGCTCTAATTAAAAACCATTACAATCCATTAGACTGTAGCATCCTGCTCTCACCATTTGTTGTGGGGGGGGGGGTTTGCATTGAGGTGATAACTGCACGCTTTATACATTCGTCATAGTCACTGCAGCTGCACAGCATTGTCTCTCTCTCCCTCTCTTCCCCACACTCCCCGCCTCTCTCCCTTCCTCACTCTCTCCCTCGTCCTTCTCCCTCCCTCTCTCTCCATCTCCTCCCCTTCTCCCCATCTCTCAATCTCCCTCTCCCCATCTCTCTCTCTCTCCTTCACACTCTCCCTCTCTCCCTCTCCCCATCTCTCTCTCTCTCCTTCACACTCTCCCTCTCTCCCTCTCCTCATCTCTCTCTCCTTCACACTCTCTCTCTCTCTCTCTCTCTCTCTCTCTCTCTCTCCCTCCCTCTCCCCATCTCTCTCTCCCCATCTATTTCCCTCCCTCCCTCTCCTTCACACTCACTCTCTCTCTCTCTCTCTCTCCCTCTCCCCATCTCTCTCTCTCCTTCACACTCTCGCTCTCTCTCTCTCCCTCTCCCCATCTCTCTCCCTCCCTCTCTCTCTTTCCCACTCTCTCTCTCCCTCCCTCTCGCTCTTCCTGCTGGCACGGTGGGGGCCAAGCAGTTAAGCAGCCATGTTGGATGGAGGTTATCTCCAGCCTGCACCAGTGACCCGCTACCAGGCTGCAGCCGCGGCTACCGTCGTCGTCGACAACAAGACAGCCACAGTGGGAATGGGTGGGTGGCTTTACACATGTTTTTGAGGGTGGCGAGTGGGAGGCAGGGAGAGAGGGGTTGGGGCGGGGCCATGTTGGCAATTGGCACTTATAGGCCAAGGGGTGTGTGTGTGTGTGGGGGGGTGTGTGTGTGGGCAGGGCCCTCTTGGCATCTCCTCGGTCCGCCGCGAACAATAGAGATTAACCTTGGCGATGCCCCCCACCTGGCCACTGATTACATGGCTCTGGGGGGGAGGGAGGGGGGAGGGGGGGCTATTTGGGGGGAGATTCAACCCCGACGAAGGGGTCAAGGTAGCAGCTCATTACCGGAGCTGCATCTAAATTCACATATGTTTTTACGGAGCTGTGTCTGAGCTAGCGACGCGCCATACTAAATGCATGATTTATCGCCGAAATTGCAAAGCTATTAGGACCATAAATGTATTCAATACAGGTCTATTAATTACAAAAAAGGCTTTGTTTTGTTATGGCGCATGGTATATATGTATATAGTTTCAGATATAAACGTTTAGTGTCATTACAGACGGCATTGCCGACATTGGCTCGTCCTTATTCATTGTTGGCTCCACTACTGGAAAGAGTAATTATTTTACAACTGTTGGGTTCATCCTTTGTTTAGCTATAAGAGGTATACCTTGATGTGCTTTGTACTAAAAAAGTGACTGTTTAAGTATAATAACACACAACAATGGACAGAAGCGACATTATGCGAAAGCATTTTACTTTAATGTTACTCCTCCCCCTCTTTTTTGAGGGAAAACAAGTGAGCGTGTCTTAGAAACAGCACTTTAAACGTGATCACACCTATCCTTCGTTAAAGTGTTTATTTCAAAGACAGACATCCACACACACCAATCCACCCAACCACACACACACACACACACACACACACACACACCGATCCACCCAACCACACACACACACACACGCACACACACGCACACCGATCCACCCAACCACACACACATACGCACACACGCACACCGATCCACCCAACCACACACACATACGCACACACACACACACACACGCACACCGATCAACCCAACCACACACACATACGCACACACACACACACACACGCACACCGATCCACCCAACCACACACACATACGCACACACACACACACACACGCACACCGATCCACCCAACCACACACACATGCGCACACACACACACACACATGCACACTGATCCACCCAACCACACACACACACCTAACCCACACACACAGGGTTACAGAGTTTAATACTTGACAGCACACTTTCACTTTCTTTTCCTCCATATAATAATGCAGTCATTCCTTTCCTCGCGCCCGGCTTATATACTTTATTTTCTATTTGTATAGAAGTACACCATTACCATCTAAAAGATATCTTCTTATATTGCAGGAGTCGAATGGATTGGGTTAGCATTGGGTGACTCATCAGGGCCACTACTGTACAGCGAGGGGAGATCTCAATGTCTCCCAAGCCAGGGACCCCGAATGGATAAGTATTTACAAGGACCCCCTGCCATTGTTATAGCTTGCAACCTGAACCTGAAACCAAATTGAACAAGTACCCGGCAAAATATATTGTCCTTGGATTACTTGCCAGGAAATGAAATGTATTAATAAAACGCATTGGAAATCTTGTGCTAGCTCTACTGGCTCAATGAACTTTCTACTGTAGTTATTTTCCGCCTTGAAAAAAGCGCCGTCGCGAGTAATTCACGTACTCAGAGGTACGCTTCTTTTATTAACTTTTTATTTTTATTTTTTTATATTTGATGTAAGAGTTTTATTAATTATTTTGTCCGTTTGCCATGGACCCCTCGGGGGTCCCCGGACCCCACTTTGAGAACCGCTGCTCTGTAGGAGCCGCTAGTCCTTCAAAGGGCAGGTGCTCCGGTTGCCGGGGCCCCCGCTCGCCTCCGGCAGTATTTCGCCAGCTTCCTCCTTCCCGTCTCTGGAGGATAGTCTGGTTATATGGTAAGGCTCTCGCTGCGCCGATGCATGCGTGCAGGTGTTCACACTGCGTGTCTCAAAACAGATATACCTCCACACACACACACACACACACACACACACACACAGTCACACACTCTCTAATGCACACCCTATTGTACACAAACAACCTGTACCGGTACATTCATGGCACTCATGCTGTGTGAACACACATTACGACTTGATGAGTGCGCAAAAGCATCAAAACACACACACACACACACACACACACATACACACACACAGCTACAAACACCCAACCCCACCACACAGCTACACACACACACACACACACACACCACCTGAGGTGTATAATACCACCTGGGGAGCGTAAACAGGACTGAGCTAAACCCACTGTCTTTTCCCAGCTGTGACAATTCGTCTGGATCAGAGGCTGTGGCATGGGGGCTATTTCTTTCTGCCTCTGCCCTACTAACATGTATCCCGTCGCGGACGAGCTGAAGCCAGCACATTACAGCCGTGTGCTGTCACCGATTTGAATATGGATGTATTGCATATTAGCCACACACACACACACAGACTGAAGAGAAGAAATTATGAATGGAAGCAATTATTTCATATTCAAGCATGAACACTTTTCGTTTTTTTCGGATGTGATGACATATTTGACGACGGAGGGACGCGGACGATTCTCTGTTTTCCTCCGTATGTTGAGAGAGTAGGAGATAGGATGCATAGTCTGCATGTTGAGAGAGTAGGAGATAGGATGTACAGTCTGCATGTCGAGAGAGTAGGAGATAGGACGTACAGTCTGCATGTTGAGAGAGTAGGAGATAGGACGCATGTTGAGAGAGTAGGAGATAGGATGTACAGTCTGCATGTTGAGAGAGTAGGAGATAGGACGCATGTTGAGAGTAGGAGATAGTGACGTATAGTCTGCATGTTGAGAGAGTAGGAGATAGGATGTACAGTCTGCATGTCGAGAGAGTAGGAGATAGGATGTGCAGTCTGCATGTCGAGAGAGTAGGAGATAGGATGTACAGTCTGCATGTCGAGAGAGTAGGAGATAGGACGCATGTTGAGAGTAGGAGATAGTGACGTATAGTCTGCATGTTGAGAGAGTAGGAGATAGGATGTACAGTCTGCATGTCGAGAGAGTAGGAGATAGGATGTGCAGTCTGCATGTCGAGAGAGTAGGAGATAGGATGTACAGTCTGCATGTCGAGAGAGTAGGAGATAGGATGTACAGTCTGCATGTCGAGAGAGTAGGAGATAGGACATACAGTCTGCATGTCGAGAGAGTAGGAGATAGGATGTACAGTCTGCATGTCGAGAGAGTAGGAGATAGGACATACAGTCTGCATGTCGAGAGAGTAGGAGATAGGATGTACAGTCTGCATGTTGAGAGAGTAGGAGATAGGATTTACAGTCTGCATGTCGAGAGAGTAGGAGATAGGATGTGCAGTCTGCTTGTCGAGAGAGTAGGAGATAGGATGTACAGTCTGCATGTTGAGGGAGTAGGAGATAGGACATACAGTCTGCATGTCGAGAGAGTAAGAGAGGACGCATGTTGAGAGAGTAGGAGATAGGACGTACAGTCTGCATGTCGAGAGAGTAGGAGATAGGACGTACAGTCTGCATGTCGAGAGAGTAGGAGATAGGACGCATGTTGAGAGTAGGAGATAGGATGTACAGTCTGCATGTCGAGAGAGTAGGAGATAGGACATACAGTCTGCATGTTGAGAGAGTAGGAGATAGGACGCATGTTGAGAGTAGGAGATAGGATGTACAGTCTGCATGTTGAGAGAGTAGGAGATAGGATGTACAGTCTGCATGTTGAGAGAGTAGGAGATAGGACGTACAGTCTGCATGTCGAGAGAGTAGGAGATAGGACGCATGTTGAGAGAGTAGGAGATAGGACGTACAGTCTGCATGTCGAGAGAGTAGGAGATAGGATGTACAGTCTGCATGTTGAGAGAGTAGGAGATAGGACGTACAGTCTGCATGTCGAGAGAGTAGGAGATAGGAGATAGGACGTACAGTCGTCTATAGCAGCTGAAGACTGCGCTTGGCTCTACATTTCTTGCTCATCAGCACGGCACTTGATTACCATCACATCCCAGAATGAGATGGAGTGTGTAGAAATGAGGATGCACAGAGCATTTCAGCTTTCAATCATAACACCCTCCACCCCTCCCCCCCCCCCCCCCCCCCCCCCCACCACCAGCAACCAGCCCCAAGGGCCTCCCCTCCAAAATTAGATATTTAAAGACATGAACAATTAAATGTGTGTGGGCTCAACGGCACCTGTTTGTCTCTTTGTGCGTGTGTTGTGTGTGTGTGACTGTGCATGTGTGTCTACAGGTGTCTGCGTGTGTGTGTGCGTGTGTGTGTGTGTTGTGTTGCAGGGTGTATTAAAATCACTTCGTGACAAACAGACACCAAACGGCATAATGGCACAGGGATGATTTATGGAGGCTTGAACACGTATCACTGCAATATATATATATATATATATATACATACATTCTAGCAGGGAATAAAACAGACCACTGCTTTAGCATCAGCCCCCCAATGTATCTCCCTGCGACGTTTTTGGCATTTCACTTAAGGCACTTGTTATACCAGTCAGCGCAGGCGTGTGAGTGTGAAGGCTGCGGTGTGAATCTCTCTCTATCTCGCTGTCACTCTATGAAGTGATCTGTATTGTTATATTCGACAGAAAGCCATATATTCCCCACAGCCCCTATAGCTCTCCGCCGGAGCGTCTCCAACAAGGCACGTATTCCTCGTGTGCCGAGGGGGGGGGGGGGGGGGGATAGTGATATTGTCGATCTGTGTGCATAATTGTTAACGTGGGTACTATCCATCGCAGAGAAAAGCAATAACAATTTGATGCGCCGAGCTAATTCGCAAACACAAAGCGGTCGACGGTAGATGGAGGTTTTTTTTTTTTTTCCGGCGTTCACTTTAAATGATTCCTTGAAAGAAGCCACACTGATGCCGGGGGGGGGGGGAGGGGGGGGGGGGGGGGGGTTCAGATTTGACTCTCTTTTTTAGCTGTCAAAATATTTTTGTGTTTAAAAAATACTGAAGCTGTACTAACGCACAACCTATGCTATGCATAAGTTGTTCTTGTGTTGTTGTTTGTGCTTCATGAGGAACAACAACAACAACAACAACAACACCACATGTGTTGGTTTTCAGTTAAGAGACACATTGGGAGTGGCTGCTCCCTTTTGCTGGTTTACATTACATTTCCACATTAACATACCTTAATGATCTATTTCCTATATCATATCAAGTCATTCAGATGCATCCTATCTGATATGAATAATGCAACAAAACTAAAAAAAAACAAACATCATACTTATTTCACGTCCATCTGATGTGTTGTTGTGGCTGAAGCTGACAGGCTTACATTTCCACCAACAATAACGTCATTTTCTTCTCCTCCGCGGGACGAACACACAGCTGGCTAGGGGATTTCGGTTACAGCTTTTTGCACGATCCAATCAAATCCTGAAGGATCACATTCCTCCGACGTCTCATCCCGTCTTAATTACCGGTTTCACTTGGAAGTACATCATATTGCGGAAATAAGATATGCTCTGATACAACATCATGTCACGTCGCCTTCAGATATCCTCTCCCACTCAGACGGCTGGAGTGGAATATGTATTTGTATTTTTTACAGATTTGCACGGTGGAGGGTCTTTAACCTCTTCTAACCAAACGGCTGCTAATGGATTTACTAATATCAGATAAATGACATACTTTTTTTTACAATGTACACCTAAATGCATTGTGTGTGTTTTGAGCACTCACTATGTGTTTTTTTGTTGTTTCCGAGCTTTTTATTTCTGCGACCAGAGCGCATAGCATGCTGCACTGTCCTCTTGTATCTTGTTATCATTTGTGTTCATTGTATAACTTTATTGAGAGATTAGGTGTACAATTATAGGCTTATTCTTACAGTATGCTATGCTAGGCAGAACAAGAAATGTCTGAAAGGACCAATTCTTTGCAGGGGCATAATGGTATATATATAATGGAGTATATGGTCATTGAACAATGGCGAGAGCTGGAGCTCTTCCTTGACTTGCAAGTTATTAAAATACTTGTACTGTTGGAAAGCAATTTATTTCACTTTGATATTCATTTTGATAATGAACAGCTAGATGATTGATCGCTTGATTATGCGTATGCACTTGGACTCGTTTTCTAAAATGGATGATTTCAAATTATAAAGCCACTATTGTGCCAGCACATTCATGTAGTTGTGCAAATGCAACATGCATTGCCCAAAATGCAACATGCCCAAATGTGGATTTAGTGTAACGTTTCACCGGTTTTTAGTGGTTTTCAGTGGTTTTGACTTAAAAATGTTCTAATTTTAAGCAAACGTTATTGTTTTTATATATAATTATTATCTAATATCCATCTAAAATCCCACCCCAATGTCCTGTCCTTGGAGGTGGAAACAGGATGAAGGACAGGACTGGCATGCGCTGGTGTGCAGGGAGCGTTTGGTACCCATTATCATTGTCCCTGTGAAGACCTGTCTGACCCGGACCTGGGGCGCCAGCTGCAGTCCTCCGGGGGGGGGGGGGGGGGGGGGGGGGGGGGGGCATTTGGTCTCACATGGAGGGGCACACAAAACCTCACTCAACCGGTAATGACCTAGACGCATCTCAATTGCATTACCGCCGGTGTGTGCTCTCACCACGCAGACACACACACATCTGCATACGCGCGGATTTGCTGTAGCATATCTGCACTAACCGCTGTAACCGCACACACGCGCGCGCCGAGAACAACACAGCGGTTCGGTCTTACAACCACTTGCATCACAAAATAAGGAGTCACATTTTGTGCAGTGAAAATGATTGTTGCAGCGGAAGTAAGACAGGTGCACCGGGGAAGTAAAGGACTCATACGCTAATGCTCATGGACATGTTGTGGTTCCCATGCATCTTTGTGCCACGACCGAACTGTGGAGCTGCTTTGGGCCCCAAATTGTACCCGAATATTTTGTGCAGTAAAATGTGTGTGTGTGTGTGTGTGTATTGTGTAGTGTGAACAAAATTAAACCAGAATCCTGCCAACCAAATCTCCACAACTCGTTTCCATTTTCATTGGCTAATATTCGCTAGTAGTTTGCGGTTATACATTATTATATGGCTGCCTTTGGAGGTTTATTTTTAACAACCACATATGGGGAAATCATCGCCACCCAGCCAAGGCCGGACTGAGATTCACTGCGAAATGCAAACTCGAAATATCTAGATTGTCTCACAAGGCTAATTTAGCGGTTGACAGTGAGGCATCTGGTATCTGCGTCTCTCTCATCTCGCCTCGCCCTCTTCTAGAAGCGGCCTGGTTAGTCTTTCATTGGGCGGTTTAGAGGAATGTGCCGGCATTATAACTGGAGAAAGTGACACAGATATGCACCATGGTGTTCAGGGCGCTATTCTCTCACGTCCGTCTCCGCTGTTGCAATGAGGTGTCCTGCTCGGGGATTGGAGGGGACTTCATCAAATATTCAGGCACTTTGAAAAGCTCCATGTGTATTCTTCTGGGATTTCCTTGATGCAGATTCACAGAGCAGACAGAGAGAGAGAATAGAGAAAAGACAGTGATCAGAATAGGGAGTCCCTGTACATGGAAATACCAGCTTGGACTTCAGAATGGCCATGGAAATCATTATGTGTATATATATATATATATATATATATATATATATATATATATAAGATGTAGTCATTCAATCAGTTGTTTTCCTTTCTAGAGAGACCCTGTGTGTCATCCATAAAGTTTGGCTGAGACACACACACACACACAAGCCATCCATGTTCAGTCCTTTGTTCGAAAGGTCAACATTAAACTAAAGAATAGGGTTGTGTTGTGTTGTGCCTGTAGCCATCTGAATGGTGAGTCATGAGTGTAAAGCAATAAAGCGATTCCACAAGTGCTCGCAGTTCAAAAGATGAAACGCGTTGCTGTGATGTTGCTTCAGGAAGCACATGTACAAGTCCAGATATGTTGCTTTTGAGTTTTGAGCGAGACAAATGTGTAAATTCAGCCATTGGGTATCAATCGAAGTGCATGCATTCTGCAACAAACTGGCTTCAACTCTCCAAAAAGAAAGAATTACTTGCTGGTTGCAACCTGTTTACTCTTAATATTTCAGTTAGTACCGAATTAATTTATTATCCTTTGTTTTTTTCTGGGCATTTTTCTGAAGTTACCAGGGATGGGTTTTGAGCCAAATATGTGTTTTCATTAAATATCTCTGTTGGCTTGTTGTTGTGTTTGTGATGAATAACTCTAGCATATCCTTGGAATAAAATGGCATTTAGTGCCAGGCGGCAACAATGTTGTAATTTTAACAAACCTTCAATTTATTTTTGTGAAGTAGTTTTGATAATCAAAGTTTGTTGAAACATATTCACACACATACATACATTTTGTTCCAGCCAACAAATTAGAAAACCAGGCAAACACATACATGGACATTACATAATATTCATCAATTCAACCAAGCATTAGCTGGAGATGAACAAAGTTCCCTTTCTCTTCCATATTTTACATTGACATTGAACTGTAAAAAAAGAAAAACCTGTTTTGACATTGGGAGAAACTTTCCATCCATTAATATATATATATATATATATATATATATATATATTTTTTTTTTTTATATTTATATTTATATATATATAAATATGCTTTATATAAAATAGTATGCTGTCAACCATCTTTTCTGCCATTTCACCCTCTGTACGGCTCTATCAATCTGTATACGTATATTTACATCTAACACCTACACAGATTCATATACTAATTATACACTATAATTCTATAATTAGATTTATATTTTATGTTTATTAAGTAATCATGTAAACCTTAAGTAAACCTTGATTCAAAGTGAAATCTTACAAACAAATCAGTCATATTAGTAATATGTTGTTAATTTAATAAATATTACTGACTACAAGCAAAAGAATACAGGCAAGTTTACAAACTTTAGGCAAGATTGTTCCCATTTGATACATTTTAAAGCTCACAATATGAAGCTCTAGATCTTTTGATACCACATGTCTTCATGGTATTAGTTATTTAAACGTTGGGTAATATTGAACAAGTCAGTAACTTGCATCCACATGAAATACAGCAGAATGATCTTCTGAAAAGTCAAATAATTCATACACAAATCAATTCCAACTGGCAGATACATTATAAAGAGACTATTGAACAGATTCAAGAAAACAAATCAAATCATGCATCATTAATCATGCTTATTTTTATTCCCTGCATTGGCCGGGGTTTTCTCTGCTCAATAAAAACTATTGATACAATCTTGCATGGAGGTTAATTTAATCAATGTTACCGGCTATATTTATACCAATTTTCACATATAAATGTCAAGCTGTCATCAATCAAGGTTTCTCAACTGAAGGGAACGGAGAAAAAGCATAAAATATCTTTTGACTTTCAATTTTTTTTTTTATTAAAAAAATGAGAAACATTTATTAGGACATGAGCCAACTTCCAGCTATACGACGGAAACGTCAATCATCTCTCGCTATGAGGTCCGCTAATTCAGTTTACCTTTCAGACACTTTGATATGCCCATGAAATGAGCTGAATTTGATTAAACTGCGTCTGTTTTTGAGTTTTTATTCCAGCGCGGTCTCTTGTGCTATATCCCATGCTTTAATTTGTCATTGGTGCCTGAGCCAACGGACGCGGCCCCTTTCAGAGTGCGTTTCTGTTTGGTGTCAGTGAGCTCTGGGTCCTGGCAGATGCACGCGCCAGTGGAGGCTCACGTGGAGGTGATTAATCAAAGCTGACATTTGCATGGAAATGAGCAAAGTTGGAGGGCTCATCTCCGTAATAACAGTGTGCTGCAGAAAGCCATTGTCCAATATGCAGATAGTAACTCGCATAATATATTTGCCCGCGTGAACATTAGTACTTTATACGTCGGGGCAGGATGTAACGGAGTCATTAGACCAAATAGTTTAATGGCAATATGAGATGTGTGTTCAACAAGCCATTTAAACCAGACTTCAATTTGAAGAGCCAGGCATATAATCTATCAGTCATGTCGGACACGGAAACATGTCATTTAACATCCCAGACTGGAAGGCATGGGGAATTACATGTTTTGCTTACCAAATGTGAGCCTTGCTTTCACAACGGCTGTGAGGCTATCAGGCTAGTTCTCTGAGCTGTGTGTTACACTGCTCTCTACCTTTCGACCGATTATGCTCTTGTGGCTTTTTTTTAAGCTTGTACGATTTGAGTATGAGCTTATGATGAACGATGTTGGCATGTACTGCTATGTTCAAGATCATGTAAGACATACCTCATCACATTTAAAACAAAGGAAAACATGATTTTGGGTTCATTGGCACTTTAACATGCCGCACCGGCCCTGCAGGTTTCAGGAGAATTAAAGGAGCGCCATGAGGCCACGTTTGAGGGATGGGATTTATTTATAAATCCCTTTGTCACAACTTGCCATGTTTCCTAAAACATAAAGTACTTGACTGGTAACCATAGCAACTCTAAATGAAAGTGTAACGCAATTGTATTTCGGTGCATACGGTCAACATGGCATTTTACACAAGGCACTTGCCCAGCGAAGGTAGCCAGTGTAGAATTAGCAATAATTATACGCTGCCCATAATTCGGATAATTCAGGAATTAATTGTATATGGATATTATTATATTGAAGTCCCTGAGCCTCTGGGGTGTACCTGGTTAAGCTTCATGAACTCTATTTATTGAGTTGATAAATGTAATGATCCTGCTCCAACCCCACGCCGTACCTGTTTTTTTTCCTTTGTGTCATCACATCCCGCCTTGACTACTGCAACAGCATTCTCTATGGTACAACCTCCAAACTCCTCCATAAACTCCAATACATTCAAAACTCCGCCGCCCGTCTTCTCACTCACACCCGTTCACGCGATCATATCACCCCTGTCCTCCAGAACCTCCACTGGCTCCCCGTCCCTCAGCGTATTCAATTCAAACTCCTCCTTCTCACCCATAAAGCCCTCCACAACCAGGCCCCCTCCTACCTCACTGACCTGCTCCACCCCTACACCCCTCCCCGTCACCTCCGCTCCTCTGATGCCAATCTCCTCACTGTCCCAAAAACCAAGCACAGAACCTGGGGGGACAGAGCTTTCTCCGTTGCTGCCCCCACCCTCTGGAACTCCCTCCCCAAACACATCCGTGACTGCAATGACCTCATACTATTCAAATCACTACTCAAAACACACCTGTTCCATTCTGCCTATAATCCATAACCACTACTTTCCTAATTTTGTTCTGTCTGACTGCTGTAATTTGCTGTTTTATTTATTTATTAATTTATAATG
Source organism: Merluccius polli (assembly GCA_030340625.1). Classification (NCBI taxonomy): domain Eukaryota; kingdom Metazoa; phylum Chordata; class Actinopteri; order Gadiformes; family Merlucciidae; genus Merluccius; species Merluccius polli. The sequence continues at coordinate 92,286 of JAOPHQ010001480.1, forward strand.
TATCTTCTTTTGTTGTGTTTTTCTTTTATGTGTTTATGTGTTTTTAATGTATTTTTATCTGTAAAGTGACTTTGAGTGTCCTGAAAAGCGCTTCCAAATAAAATGTATTATTATTATTATTATTAGTGTAATGTTTGCCTGGTTTCACTAAGTCTGAGCACTCCTCCCTGCACCGGCCGCAGGATGAACCCAGCCGAGGTTTCCCCGTTCCTGGCAGCGACCTTTGAGCACCAGAATCATCTCATGGGCCGTATCCTGGAGTGCATTGCGGCTTTTGCTCCCCAGCTACCCAGCCTTGCTCCCTAGCTCCCCAGGCTCGCTCCCCAGCTACTAGGGATGGGCACGGTTATTCGAATATTCGAAATGACATGCGTATTCGACTTTAGCTGTACCAGATTTTTTTCCTTTTCCTTTTTACATTTTTTTTTTTATCCGCCGAGCACGTAGATATGCTAATTGTTCTTAACAAGAATGAGTGATGCAGTAGGTGGACTTATGTGTTATGCTAACTGGAAATGTTTTAGACATATTTCCGTCTTACACATAACATATTTCTGTTGATGTTGTTCTGTTATATGCGCATCATGCGTAATGCGAGGCGGGCCCATGCGCTCCAAGTGGAGTTCTGTTGATATCCAAGCCCACCAGTACTTTTACTTTTTGCTGTTGTGCTTCAGTTAATTTAATTGAATCTAATTTCAGTTTGTGCCTTAAGTGTGCAATGTCGTTCATATTGTTGTCAAAAAGGATGGTTTCGTTTCAACTGCACGGATTCAGCCTACTGATTTTAAGTGTTTTTTTTCCTTCTAAAATGCTCAATAAATTGAACAAATTGGATTTGATTTCCTTATTTATTTGACTAATGGCACGAATACATTTGTAATAGTGAAGGTCAGATCATGGAAACCCTTCAGGCTACATTATGAGTGCACTACACTTTATTTTTGGTTACTCTTAAATCATTTTTTTTTATAGAATATTAAAATACTGATATGTCTTCAAATGCTCATCCCTACCAGCTACCCAGCCTTGCTCCCCAGCCTCGCTCCCCAGCTACCTGGCTGTTCCCGAGCTTGAGCTTTCTAGCCCAGTTTCTGACCAGCCTAGCCCTCTTTCTTAGCCGCCTAGCCCTGTTCCTGACCTGCCTAGCCCTGTTCCTGACCTGCCTAGCCCTGTTTCTGACCCACCTAGCCCTGTTTCTGACCCGCCTAGCCCTGTTTCTGACCTGCCTAGCCCTGTTTCTGACCCACCTAGCCCTGTTTCTGACCTGCCTAGCCCTGTTTCTGACCCGCCTAGCCCTGTTTCTGACCCGCCTAACCCTGTTCCTGACCTGCCTAGCCCTTGTTCTCGAGCCTGAGCTGCCTAGCCCTGTGCCTGCGATGCAGCAGAGCCTAATTTTTGCACCTACCCTGAGTCTGCATTTAGTTTAGTCTCCCTGCACAAGCCATGACCAGTTTGTTTAGCAACAGTGAATTTTGTATATCTTTTTTTACACAGAGCAAATGCTCATTTATAAATTACATGCACACGGTTAAAAGGGTTTTGATTAGGATTAAAGTTGAAGGTGGTTAAGATTAAAATGATTAATAATTGAAATGATGTGGGACTACATAATAGGATAGCGCTTGTTAGGTGTTACTTTAGAAATATTTCAGGTGTGAGTCTGCTGCAACGGTCATATTAATAATCCGGGAACCCTATTGTTAGGCATCCTTCAATCATCCTCTGTAGCGCTGTGCTGGGAAAACACTTAATGTACCTCTTGTGTACACGAGAAGAGGGCACTTACACACCTATAGTTCAGTAGGCTCGATACAGGGGTGAAGTGGATAATTCGTTGCATGTTCATTTGGTTAGCGTGTTAACACGTGTTACGCTGGTGAAAAGGTTGCGAGGAAACTCACACTGCTTCCTTGTTGGAGACAATAATAATGGATCAACAACTTTGTGTGGTCTTGGGTTTTTTCATTTTTGCTTTGGTGTTCCTACAAATAAGAAATAACCCTTTCCACCATTCGGTCACTGAATAATTTAATAACATCAGTATTTTTAGTGTGAGTGACCACAACCATTTGCTTTATATAGCCGTCCAATATTTCGATGAGTGCTTTCACCTCCTGATTGCGCCGCGTCTGACCGTGACTGATTGTAATCTAGGAAAAGTTCATGTATACCTGGCTGAATATGTTTATTATTTCCAGTTTACGTTAAAAGTGTACCTTCAACCCACAATGCATTGTTTTTTGGTTCGCTTCCAATGGTGGTGTCGGATGACGTTTACACCTAAAGCGAACCGAACTAGAGTTCATTTGTAAGCGGACTGAGACTCATGTTTTCAAGTGCACCAGAGTTCGAATGAGCCTTCACACCACCCCAATAAAACATACTATCTGGGGAAACGCTCCAGAGTTCGACAAAATCAAAACCAAGACCAAACAGCTCAGGTATGACAGCACCCACATTTCAATGAAAACATGCAGAGCTACCAAAGCAGCCCTTAAGCCTCCCAATGAGGTGAGGATGAATCCCATTGGTCATGTTTCAACATTATTGAAATGACATTCAGCTCCATAAGACTCAGGTTTTACTTGAGGAATGACATTGGGGTTTTGTTTCAACACTGTTGTTGTTGCCGGTGTCATTTGGCGTCCATAGCTTTGAGTGAGGTTGTTCACAGGCGGCTTTGTGGTCGTCAATGAGAGGATTTCCTCAGTGGTAAAGAAGCATGAAATTGCCTCTGTTTGTGAACGATTTTTGGGACAGCCATGTCTTTGGTCGTACCCCATCATTGCGTCAATTGTTCTCACGAGGACAATCACCATTTGTAGTTGTTAGGAGATGGCACCAGCTCCGCCTAGCACCTGCAATTACGCACATTAGTTTACCTTGATCTGATGTGTTTGATTTCGCTCGGACACATGAGTCCTCAGCCTAGCTAGAACTACAAATACACCTTTTTCAAAATGGCTGATATACCCGCCACATAATGTCACTGCCTTCACATGAAGGGGTGAACAGTATTATGTGTTAATAAGAGATGTTTTTCTACCTGACACTTCATCATAATGATAACAATATTAAACTCAAGTAATAAAAGTACATGGCACCTTTCATAAACAAAATGCAGCTCAGTGTTTTTTCACAGCATTTCAGACAAAATGAATTCAGTAAAAATAAATTACATTCGGAATAAAACAAATAATGAAACAATCAAAAAATATGGCGCGGGGAAACGGTTTAGAGTGCTTTACAGATAACTTATTAATGATGAAGTAGATAGCAACGCAATATATCAGCCTATACCAATTAGTGAAAACCTAACACCATAAAGCAATCAAGCAATGAAGAGTAAACACGTCTACTTCATTATTTATGTATATAAAGATAATAAATGGTTATGGGAAATAAATGGAAACGAGTAGGAGAGGAGAAGGAGAAGAGTGGAGGTGTTTATCTCAGTACTTTTTCATTTCTCATGTTCTGCCTTAATATGGGAATGCGAAGCTATATTACTGTTGCGACAGCTGCTGGCTAGATCTAAGTAATTGCTTACTTCAGTAACATGTATGTTTAATAGAAAATGTCTTTCCCAGTGGGTTTTGTGAGAACGAGTTTGCCAGCAATTAGCTGTAGCATTTGTTGTGTGTGTGTGTGTGTGTGTGTGTGTGTGTTTAACCCAATAATGCGCACCATAAATTAACCCATCTTCCCACGAAATACTTGCATATCCAAGCGATGACACAATTCCACAAAATAATGAGACGGCGAAGACAAAGAAGTCTGTTGTCAGCCCGAGTCGCATCACCATGCTAATAACTTCTCTCTCGCCAAAGAGATTAATCTGTGATCTCGTGCACCGAGCACCAATTACAGATCATTTTCTCTCTTTTTGTAAACACATTTGTGTGTGTCACTTTCTAAGAATAAAGCATCCTTTCAAAAATCACCTGACCGGAGGAAAACGAGGAGAATATATCGGCGAGGTTTCTCGTTGCTCCTTCTTTTGAAAAATGTGCATCTGCTTGTGCATCTGATCTGTGTGTGTGTGTGTGTGTGTGTGTGTGTGTGTGTGTGCTCGCGAGAGTACGCTGACACGTGTGTCCGTGCAGGTGTGTGTCATGTGAAAGCGTGTGCGAGTGCGCGATCTTGGCGGAGAGATGTCACAGCATCTCATCCGGCATAATGAAACTTCACCTGTTTCACTTTTTTCCCCCTATTTTTTTTTTTTTTACGGGGGGGGGGATTTGCTATTTAAGGGCCACCTGTGGCAGTGGAAGCTCCCAGCGCCCGACCGCCTCATTAAATAGCCATAAAGCAGTTTGACACTCACAAGATGCCAATCCATCACAGCTGGACCACTTCTGATGGTGCTGGGAGATGGGGGGGGGGGGGTCCAATGGATGCCATGCCAGGCTAGCAGAGATGAGCAGAAGAAGAAGAAGAAGAAGAAGGGGGGGGGGGGGGAAAGGGGGAAGGGCTGTGTGTGTATGTGTAAGGGGGCTGAATGTGTGTGTGTTGAAGCGAGCTGTCGTCTTGTGAGCCGAGATGCCGACGCCCCCCCAGGGTGGTGGTGGGTGGTACGTGGTGTGTGTGTGTGTGTGTGTGTGTGTGTGTGTGTCAGCGGTGTGGGGGATGGACAGCGGTGGTGGTGGTGCAGGAATATCCAGCTCCAGCAGCCCTGACTAACACATCTCGCAAACTCATGAACGAGGCAATTAGCAGAAGCCCCTGCGGATAGCACATTCCTCTCGCGCAATGATTATTTCTCTCCTTTCCTTCCTGTGCACCCTCCTCCTCCTCCTCCTCACCCCCCCCTCACCCATCCCATCCCACCCACCCATCTACTCTGTTCCTCCCCCTGCTCTTGCCTCTTCTGCATCTGCTAACTTCCTGCACTCGCTCGCTAGCCCTGCTGTTTATAATTCAGCCATCAAGCGTACTTAGGGGACAGCCGCGGGCTGTCTGTTTGAGACACAGTTTAGTAGTCATAGTAGTGAAACAGCGACTCCTTCTCCTCCTTGCTCCCTAATGAGGTAACCTCCCTCTCGCTACCGTCCCTCGTGAAATGACATGACGTACGGGGTGGGAAGCCAATTACCGACACATACTTTGAATCCATTGTATTCCTCATAATGACGGCGGTCTCAGAGTACATTTGTGATTAAATTGTCAATGTCTAATCATTGAGTGTGTCCAAACTGCGATACAGTAATGTTTTAAGCATAGGTGTGACAACTGTGCGCGTAATTTGACAATAGAAGACCCCCCCCCCCCAACACACACAGTTTTATCTTTAGACAGAGCAATGGAGAAAATCATGAATGCGGCACATCTTTTTAATAGAAGTAGGAAATTAAAAAAAGTGGGTGATACCATTTAAATTTGCACAGAAGGGCTAATTCCAATTGTCACACAGTATGGTATTGTAGTAATTCCATTACCATTAATTATAAAAATGAAAGTGCTTTTCTTTCATGGGGAGAAGGAGTGAACTGGATTTAAAATGTCTCTTTTATCCTGTGTGCTGGTATGCAGGCGGTATTATGGGAGCTACTTTCAAATATAACTTTTCGAAAAAGTTTGAACATTAAATATTAACTTTGTTAAGGCATGATTTAACAGGGAAATTCAACCATTTCTTTTGACAAAGACTCCTAATGGAAATGCTCTAAATATTCATGGCCCTAATTGATATTGGCCATCTATTGTAATATGAATATTGTGATTTGATGCATTATATTACACATACAGAAGCAGGTTATTACGGAGTAGGTAGGGGTTAGGAGCCTACAGGTAGGCTGCAGACATTAGGGATACAACCTACAACCTTCAGCTGGAAGTCATCACAGTGTGATGTCTAGAAATCAACTAAAACGTATAAAAATGAACAACAATAAATATAACAATAAATAATGTTAGGTTGCCAAGCTAGTCAGTGAATTCATGAACCAGTGAATAACAAAAGTCATCTTGTGAAGAATATCCATAGCAGTTGTATGCATTGGCTGGATTTGTTATTATATGCTATTCAAATATACATTTGAATGTATGAGTAATAATATGTCAGTGTTTGTTGTAATTGCAAAATATACATTTCCATCGCTTACATAATGTTTTCTTCCTGAGAAGGACAGTGGGAGGTAACGAAGTATAGAAAGTGATGATTCCACCTGGCCGTCGTGTGAAATTGTCATCAATGCATCAGCAGCGATTCAACTAACCAACTCCATTAGAGCAAAACTGCACAAGCATTCACTATGTTAATGTCACCTCCTTCTGCCCCGAAACCACACATTTCAATCAGACATGCTGCCTCCTGCCGCACGCTCGGCTGTCCACGGGATGGAGAGAGAGAGAGAGAGAGAGAGAGAGAGAGAGAGAGAGAGGAGGGGGGGGGGGGGGGAAGGAGGGGACTACAGGGGGTACCAGAGATATGTGGAGTCAGAAAACGAGAGAAATGAATGTAAAGACAGACAGAAATAAGAAATAAATGATTCAACAAATACTAACATCAGCCAGTGGAGAGAAGAGGTAAATTAGATGTTAACACTAACCCAGGGCACAGTTTAACACACACACATGCACACACGCATGCACACGCACATACACACACACACACACACACACACACACACACACACACACACACACACACACACACTAGGGCACCGAGATGGCATAATAAAAAGTGGCCTTCTCCCTCAAGCCCCATATGTGCATGCTGAGATATTAATAAGCATCCTTCATTATTCCCCACAGCAGGCTCTTGTTAACCTCTGTACCCAACTTCATCAATCCCCAGGAAAACAAACACTGTCAGGTATTAAGTGTTCCCACCCAGGTGCTGTTGTATGGTCCATATGTGCTCATACACTACAGTACACAACGGGCCAAAAAAGATGCAGAATGCATATGGTGATTATAATATACGTGTTGGTAAGTAGGTATGGTTGTCTGCTGAATACTGTGCAGCCTGTTCTTGCTGTTTTTCTTCTGAATACAACTAAACGGCCCAGAAGTCCTATTGAAATAATTGTTTGAATAGATAGATGGATACATAGACAGTTAGTAGCATGGATAGACAGATGGATGGATAGATAGATGGATAGACAGATGGATGTATGGATAGATAGATGCATGGATAGATGGATGCATTGATAGATAGATGGCTGGACCAAGGCTCCAGTACATGTAATCCCTGATCGAGAAATTGGCAGATTGCAGAGTCAAGATGGTGGATTTGCAGCCAATTTCCAAGTTGTAGTAGTTCACTTGGAAATCATACATCACCAGAAATTACATATTTAACTTAATTTAAGCAATTTCTGCCAAATATCTGATGAAATAAGATGTTTCCGCTTTTTGGGGGTTTACATTTGAAGCGTGATTAAGTGGCTCAAACTGATCTAAACATAACTGATTATTTTAGTACTTGAATGAAGGCGTCCGATTAAAGTGAGCCGTCTAAACCCGAACTTGACCAAACTAAACACACACACGGGATAAGTTTGCCTTCTCCTTTCTGCCAGAAAGCCTAGGAAGTCAGGAAGAGACCGGGGTTTGTGTCCCGAACCCCATATTATTTTTAGACTTAGTTGACTTATTAGTTTCACTTGATTAGGTTTAGGCAACACACCTTCTTGTTTAGGGTAAGGCAGAAAGCCCTCAAAGCAAACTTCCCATGTGCACTGAACCCTAAATCGATTGACCGTATTAAACCCTAAGTTGATTGACCGTACTAAACCCGAACCTTAATAGCTGTATTAAACTCTAAATTGCCAATTTCCCTAAGCTGTAAACCAAGCCTGCATCGTTGTGCGCTCTGGAGACTTTCGGACTGGCGCTGTTGGTTCACCAGACAGGTCAGATCTCTCCTAAAAACCCTCCAGTCCTAGCAGGGATCAAGTTGGTTGAGGATGAGGATGTGTATGTTTAATTGTATGTGGGAGAGTATGCAGCTCATGAATGCATGGAAGGAGGGGCCTAGAAGATTCACCCATCCCAAAATGGTGCATGGTTAAACTCATCAGGCGGTCAAAATGTCTTGCTGTTTAATTAACAGCTTTGGGGTCCATTTTGTGAGTGTAGTGAACAAAGTTCATCTTCATGGCGCTTTTCCACTGTAAGATATCATCTTGACCTGACTCGACTACTCGGATTGGTTTGCCATTAGCAAAAGTTGCAGACAATACCTGGTACTTGTATTGGTTTCACCTCGGCCGTGGTTCCAAGTGAGCTGAGCCGATACTAAAATGTGACGTGAAAACAATGCTAATGGTTAATTAGCAAAGGTTGGTTTTATCAGTTGATAAAAAGCTATTCTGCAGCAGTGGTCTCCGCCGGCTCCAATTCAGACGGAAAGATACGCACTTTGAATTTCCTTTTTTTTTTGTATGAACTATTCGAATATTTGTTCACACAACCTAACAATTATTCAATGTATTCGGGCGGCAGCAGATAATGCCAGTGAATGCGAGCAGAACAGCAGTAACCTGGATGTAACTCCAGCTCTATGAGTACATGTGTAGCCGGTTAGCAGTGAAGTTGACAGTTTAGCAGTAAATGCACAGTGTAGGTTACAGTTCGTCAATGAATAAAGGCAGGAAGGTTAACACCTCCATTGTTCCTGTGAAGATGATCTGTAGATCACCTACACACTGAGGGTGCACCATCTGCAGTGGAAAACCAAGTACTGGGTACCAAAAGCGAGCCGTGTCGAGTCGAGCCGATACCATGCGGTGGAAAAGAGCCATTAGGGATGGCAGGGCGTGGGCGACGGTAGGCTGTGGGGTCTTGAAGGTGGGATAAATCACTTATCAGGCCCACATCAGTCAGTGACCCTGGATGAAAGTGTGTATATAAAGGCGGTGCAAGCTGGTACGCCTACACACTTTTTTGTGATTAAGATGCAGCAGCTGGAAACTAGCTTCTTAAATGTTCAATTTACAGAGCCGGTTCACCGACTGAATATAACAGGCCATAATTATAATTTCACGATATTATCTTTGCGATTATTCCACTAGTCTGTAGTCAGTGCAACATGTACAAAAATAATACTGGATTCAGATTAAACACAAAAACACAAAAACCTTGAGTGACTATGAATGCAGCTCCCCAACACTCACACAGCTATTTCATAGAGACGTTGCTTGCGTCTATTTCTCGACAGAGCTCCTCTGTATAGAAATAAGGCCACATTAAACATGAACAAGCTCTCCCGGCTCTCCTATTGACAACCTCTTATTTATATGGGGTTTTTTTGGCGGGGGGGGGGGGTTGTTTTTATGCTTGTGGAGGTGGGGGTGTATGATGCGCTGTTACCGCATCAGCTTATTATATCCAGTTCAACTGCTGATCTGCAGCAGCAACAGCAGCAGCAGCTGCAACAGCAGGAACACCCCCAGGCTGGAGGCTGCGGGTTTGGTGTCTTTGGTGGGATTGGGTGGGGGGGGGGGGGGGGGGGTGTTGAAAGGGTGAGGGGTGGGGGGGTGAGGCGGCGGGTGAGGTGGGGGGTGGCAGTGGGGCCGTCTTGACAAACTATGATATAATCCGTATTCCTGTTACAACAGATCAAGGCGAAGGGCCAGCTCTAGCATCCCTGTCCCTCCTCGGTGGAGAGATGGGGAAGCCTCTCTTGTTAGTTTCATCTGTCAATGCCTCATGGAGGAGAGCAGATAACAGGCGCAGCGGCAGGCGCCTCGCCGTGGAAACAGTCAAAGTCAAATCGATCACTTCCCGCCTTCATCTCGGCAGCGGCGGCGGCTTTTAAAAATGATTAGAGTTCCCGGAACTGGGAGTTAATTCCCCGCGATCGGGTCTCTATAACCAGACGGCGACATAATCAATGCAAATGATCTCACACTCTAGCCGCGCTATCAAATCAAGGTTTCCTTGTAGACAGCAGCTTAATCTGGGACCAACTCATTATTTAAGATCCGCATTTTGGCTCTCCCGCAACGGCCTCGTGGCACACTTCTTCTTCTTCTGACCGGTGTGTATGTGTGTGTGTGTGTGTGTGTGTGTGTCCGTTGTACATACACAGTTGCCTGTTTCCAGAGAAGACGTCCGTCTCTTTCACGGTGTGCACAGTGATAACATATCCACATGTATGTCACATCGCTTAGGATTTGAGCATCGATCCTGTGACTGCTTACATTTTCCCGACTTATCGGTCAGGAAAACGGTGTGAATGTTTCATTGAAAGAGGCAATGGGATGAGATTATGACTGTATTGATGGGAACATCATTATTTCATGGACTTGTGTGGTCACCTGCCGCCAGTGTGGGAAAGACCTGGACTGTGGAGAAATGCCTGCAAAGTCCACACAAATGGTACGTTTAAACACAACACTCATCCGTTCATCGGAAACGAGCTAAGAAGACAATATGAGTCAAAGCACGAGGAATAATAATGTTAAAGCACGTTGTAAACATCGTATATAACGGTGTTTTGGGCATATTTTTTCTTGCGTTGTCAAGGAAACATCTGGTCAATAGCTGTATTGACCGTCGCTGTTAATGTTGGACTTGTAGCGCATTGATTCGGCACTGTTAAAAGGCAGAGGTTTCCTGTTATTGAAAAATAATGCACACCCTTGGGGACATTATTGACCAATCAGGATCAAGTATTCAACACTTACTGTAGTATAAACACCGTTATATCATCCATGCCGAATTTCAGAAAAAACTGTACCCGAGTGATTGCGCTAAAAACCGGCGCTGCAATCCAAAGTTGCAATTATTGCCCCATCCTGCGAGACAATCACCGAAATCAACTCGTTGAAAACTAATCAACCCAAAAATCAACTAAGTGAAAAACCCCAAGGAACGACAGAAAGCTGCCGGTTGTTTTGTTTTTTTTGGAGCAGAAATACCAATTTCAAAAAAGGGGGAAGCAGTCGCCCAGCACCTTGAGCGCTGAGCCGACTCTCTGGAGAGGAGGAAAGCAAAGAAAATACAAATAAAAAAAATGGTTAAACAAAAACGCTTTCAATGACGAATCGACAATCCCACACTACAGGTCTCCACTGAGCCCTCTAGCTACCCGCCCCCTCCCCCCACATAAAACCATGGAGGCTTTTGATTGACATTTGCTAATTTCCACCTCACACGGTGGCGAGTCCGGGGTTTAAAGGGAGGGAAAAAGGCTCGGGGGTGCTCGGAGCGGGGGTCCATGGTAATGACGGTCCCGGGTGGGGACCGCAACCACCCTTAAATCTGACCCCTTCACATGCGGCCGGGTTCCCCGCCTCCATCTTAATCAGCCTCTCCTCCGCTCTCCCCCGCATCGCCGCCGCGGTCGTCCCCAGTCGGTCTGATGGGGACCGTGAACGATAAGCGTTTAGCAACATTTTGTGCAGCGCCATTATTGCGTGTGGAAACAAAGCGGCCTGTATTGCGCCAGATAAAGGAACTAAATGTCACCGGGAGGCGAGGGACTGTGCTGCTGGAGTCAAACCAAAAAACACGCTGCGGAGTATAAGTGGGGGGAATGTTGTGGGAAAGGATTGCATGTATTATGTACTTTTACAGCATCTGGTCCACGCTTAATAATATTGTGTGGAAACCCACACACACTATGGATTTGTGATTTCATTACACGTCGTACGTGGGTGATGAGGAGGCAAAATTCTCCCCAAAAAAAAGATATGAACGGTTTGCCTAGGCTGGAATAAAATGTTAATGTGTGTAGGAAGGAGGCATACTGAAGGAATGCCAGTGTGCTGAGCTTTATGTTTGCACGTCTTTGTGTACATGCATATCTTTGTGTGTGCATATGTGTGTGTATATGTGTGTGTGTGTTTATGTGTGTGTCTGAAATAGGGCTGGGCAATATATCGATATTATATCGATTATATCGTGATACGACACTAGATATCGTCTTAGATTTCGGATAACGTTATATTGTGATGTCGTCTTTTCCTGGTTCTAAAGGCTGCATTACAGTAAAGGGATTAAAAAATACGTTTCATTTGTCAAGTGGTTAATTCACACAGGAGTATACAAAAAATAGGCTTTACCATGTGGCTATTTTATATGGACTATGTATGTATTGAATCACTAGAAAACATGTTATATCGTGATATACTGTATATCGTTATGGAGACATTAAATCAGCGGGATAGAAGATGTTGGCCGTATCACGCAGCCCCAGTCTAAAAGAAACAAGGACATAGAGAGCGTTTCTGATCAGAGGGAACAGCATCTTCATTCTGAAGTGGTGGCATTGAGAGTTACAAAGAGAGAGCAAAAAGAAAAGAGTGGACGAGAGCAAGACTGCCCCCCCCCCCCCCGCATTTCACACACCTGTGATTGACAGGCAAGGTGAAAATTCACCCGAACCAATCAGGGTAGACTCACTAATAACTAAATAGCACTTAACTCTTACCTACAGCACCTTCAACAACCATTGCAAAAATACAAATTAATTTAACTATAATAGATGGGCCGACCACAGTCAGGTCAAACCTTGTGATAGTCTGAGGATACGATGATAATGTCGCCGTTAGTGGGGAGATATTAACAGATCCTGTTACACCTTCCTCAGGCGGGGCGGGCGGAGCCCAACCTCTCTGTGACTCGCAATTATTTGACTTCATATTATGCAGTTCAGATCACATCCACTATACAGTAATGAATATTTCATTTTTCTTTTTAGTCCCAAGAGGGGATATTGGTGTGCCTTTATTACAAGCAGCGACGCGCCAAAATTATAGACTTTATTACATTAGACATTGACTCATGTTTGCGTGCAGAAGGCCATAAGACCGGGAGCCAAGGCTCACGTTATGCCTAATATCAAAACGATCTTATGTCTTTGTAATTTCCGGCTGTCTTGATGTCTGCGAAGCCCGTCCTCGAATGTGTGCTCGCTCATTTGAGAGTCCTTATTTTGTGCTTGTTGTTGGCGATACCTGCTATTTTCAAAAACCAGCGCGTGGACACGGCAGGCTGCTCCATTTCCATGAGTCATTTGAAGCGCGATGCTACAGGAGAAGGTTTTTTATTTTAACCTCCATGGAGAACATCATCATGCATATCTGGTAGGTTGTTGTTGACAACACAACACAACAACAGTGTGAATGCCAGACAAACTGTCAGTCAAAGTAAAAATATGCAATAGAAAGTAGTTAAGGACAGCAAACAATAAATTATACAATGCTGTAGGACTGGAAAAAAGCATATTTGAACATCATAGCTGAACAGTCGCATACAGACTTCCTCTGTTGCAACAAGACGGCATCGTATATCCTACAAGGCTACACACTGTACATACAAGGTACAATGATGTGGAATTTGAAAAAAAAAAACACTTTTCAAATGCAAATACAAATTTTAGCGCAACAACAACAAGAGTGAATGTGGCTTCATCACACACTCCCAAGCGACGCTTCCTCATATCAGGCGGGCAACGTTGCAGGCATGCCAGCGGGCGAAAACATCCACCGGCAGACAGGAGGTCATGGGCATCTGTCCTGTCCTGTCCACCCCCCCCCCCACACACACACACACACACACACACACACACACACGCACTTCTCCTGTCCTTCCCCTCACACCACTGCCACCGCCACCGCCTCCGGGTGTGAAGCGTGTCCCTCTGTAACTCACGCATGGCAGCGGTGAACTTGATTGATAGAGCCCTGAGGCAATCAATAAGCGGGCGCGGACCCGGGGCCGACCAGACCGGGCCTACATATTTCAGCGCTATTAACTGACTTCACTTACCACACTTAGGGCGATGTTTTTCAGATTGACCTGCCCCTTTTTATCAGGAGATATATATGAAAAATTAAAGAGGCTCCACTTTGGCTGGGGGATGGGGGATGGTTGGGTCAGGGGGGTGGTGGGGAGAGAGGGTGGATGTGGATGTGTGGGGAGGCGGATGTTGAAAAGTGGATAAGTACTGTGGGTGCGGGAAGAGAGAGAGGGGGGATAGGGGATATGGGGGATGGGGGGGGAGTGTTCCCGGCTCTCCATTATCGAAGCCGGCGGTGGGAGAGAGCGGGTGAGGGTTGCCACTCTTCGAAGGGGAAGATTTGTGAACAGTGTCTTCGAGAGATCTCTCTTACAAAGCGCTTCTCTCGACGAGAGATAGTGTTTACAAGCGGCCAAGATGATTTATGACCTCGACGCCCACCGCCTCGTATTCCCCCTCCCCCCCCTCTCTCTCTCTCTATCCCATTTCCGAGATACAACATGTAAAGCAAAGTCAATTAAATGGCCGGCTGACACGGCGGCGTCGTTATCAGAAGCGGCAACTTCGCAGGATTGGAACCGCTACCTTTGGCCATTCATTTGACCTTTAATTATCTTTTCCTCAAAACTGGACCGAGATAAAGCTGTGCACTCAATGGAAACATGCTGCTATCTATCCGTTCAATTACCCCGGGCTGCTTTGACGAAGGGGGGACAAAAAACATTTACTTCAACGACGGGGAGCATAGAAGTCGAAAGTCTCTTGCACGTTATTAAAAAAGGTTCATTATCGGAATTAATATACTTACTCGTGTTTGTATTAACAGTGCAATCACTTTCCCATTATATAACGCGGTTCACCAAGTCACAAGACAGTAGCTGTGTGTGGACATTTTTTAACCGCAACCGTGATTTTTGCTTCGAACATTATTCAAATTAGTGAATAAGATTAATCCACCCACAGCCCAGGGCTGAACCATGGCAAGGAAACCCGAACACAGGTTGGAAAGGAAGTGACTCCATTTTTGACATAACCAAACAATTTCAAGTTTTTCTCCTTTACTACTACTGTTATCCATCATTTCAAATACTGTAATGTAACAACACATGCATCCTTGCATGGGTTGAAAGCAGTCGAAACACAGAGCGCTTCACTTCGCTTGTTATTCCAAAACCGCGTGGGAGGGCGGGTGTCAGAGGCGACCGCCCGGCTCCTGGAGTGGGTCTACTTGGGACTCCTGAGGTGTTGTATGCGAACGTAAATGCGGTGATTGACCGCTTTGCTCCAAACTATAACAACGTGGGTTGTTTTCTCTGTGGCTGGTGAGTACACCGCTTTTCAACGTTTGCGTAGGTGTATTGATTAGGGAGCCACCAGCGCTGTACGTACCTGTAGCCGATGTATGTGCTGTCGGTGTAAACGAACACACACTGAACTGGAGCCAGACTCAAACAGTAGTTTTGGTTTTCCGTGACGACAAATGTGACATTACAAAAATGGTATATCTAGCAGTGTAGGTGTACACTAAGTCCTACTATCAAGCAACGCAAATAACAAATAACGGTAACCGGTGTTATCGCCACGGTAACCCCAACCCAACATCGTCGGTCGATCGTCGGAGACGGGGAGGAGAGGCCGACTTTGAATGTCGTTTACAAACCGCAACCGACAAATCCTGTTCCTGTTCATTCTTTAAACATTTTGTTAGTTTCTTTAAACGTAGTTGAAGTGTTCTTTAAACAAGTTTTTTTTGGTCAATTTGTTGATTATAGCAGGTTTAGCACCTGCTATAATCCAGCTCCCCCATAGCTCCCATGTCATGGGGCCGCTGCTATTTCTACCTACTGCCCACGACTACCGCTGCTACTGAGAGCTGTAATTTCACGGGGAAATGATATGGGATTAAGAAAGAAAGAAAGAAAGAAAGAAAGAAAGAAAGAAAGAAAGAAAAAGTAGACTCATTTGACCACTTTACTTGAAAAAATGGGCAGAAATTGAATGTGAATCTGGTAGCTGAAGATTAGCACCGAACTCACATTGTTCAGAATTCGAGGCCTCCAAAACACGCACAGAAAAGTAAAGTAAAGTAAACTTCTCAAAGAGGAATCAGCCCTGCATTTTTTTGGTTTCTAATAAAATAAAAAAATAACTCATTCGATTTAATTGCTGCAGCTCTCGACGGCTAAATGTGTTTTGGTTAAAAAAAAAAAAGAAGAACCGGGGGAGAAAAAAAAAAAAAAAAGTGAACTCGCAGGCTGTGATCAGATGATCAGATGCCAGAGAGTCCCATTCAAACCCGGCGGCAAACAAAAGGCCCGGAGAGCCGCGCCGCCGCCGAAATGAATCCCGTAGCCTTGGGACACAGAGGATGAGTCCCGCAAACAGAATCTACAAAGCAGATGAGGCCGCAGACAAGGGCAGGTCCGCCTGTCACCGTCGCATTAGCGGCAACAATAGGACCCGCGCCGAACAGTAGACCTCGGCGCTCGCGGCGCGGCGCCCACAGCACATCTGGGGCTCTAATAATTAATTTGGCATTAGCCAAAGTTTTTTTTTTTTTTTTTTTTTTTTGTTCACCGCTGCTGCCGAGCGCGCACACAGAGGTATTTTAGGGGCGGTTAAATTAGGGGGGTTGGGGAAACACGTGGGGAACGGCTTGCTCCAGAATCGGCAAGAATTACAGACGGATGGAGGAGACGCGCTGGGGGAACCGGAGCGCGAGAGCTTCCTCTCTGGGAGGCTCTTGTGTGATTTAATATGACTGTCAATCAGGGGGTGCTTTTTTTCTAAAAAGGCCCCTAAATCTCCTGTCTGGGGCGAGTGATGAAACAACAATGCAAGGGGATCGGGCGACAACTCTTTATCTCTATAAATACGCAGCGAAGCCCTTGCAAACGGGCGTCCGGACACTTAACAGCAGCGCGCGCTGAGCGGCTGTGCGGCGGTGATTCACGCACGTTGACCTCGGCGTTCATTCGAAGCGCCGGCGACGTGTTTGTTTTTGTTGATGCGCATTTTTAAACGGCGGAAAAGAAAAGAAAAATCGGCGCCGTCGACGTGAACGTCTGCGCCCTACATCATTTCCAGAAAACACCCTCAGGAAAAAGACGTGTTGAATCACCCGATTTAAAAAAGCAACCCCTGTACTGAAACATACACACGCTCTGACACGCAAGCTGATTGGACGGCGGCGGCGGCGGCGGCGGCGGTATTCATTTCTGCCACCGCCGCTCTCGAGTTGACACGCCGCTCAACAGCTCATAACATCATGCGCTTGCGCGTTGTTGCGCGGTCAGCAGTAGCGGTTCGAAAACCGATGCTCATGCTTTACCGACGCCGTAATTATTTATTATTCGCGACCCTTGATTACTTTTAATTTGCCTTCAATCAGAGCCCCCGCTGTATTATTTGGTTAGGCTGCGGTGATCACTGATGACACGCGTGGCCGCTGACGAGAGCGGGCGCTGCCATGGCGACCGTGTCATCATCATCATCATCATCATCATCATCATCATCACCATCATCATCACCATCATCATCATCATCATCATCGACTTGATGGCGTTGATGTTATTTTTCCCACGAATCGTCAGTACTTCGAAGCCGCTTGTTTAGTCGTCGCAATCAACCCTGATCCAGGTGATTAATTTTTTTCATATGAGTATAAGATGTAGCGTGCAACGTCGAAGGATGTACACACACGCATAAGACACACACACACACACACACACACACACAGTGGTTTCAGGGAGCAGAGAGTGCGAGGCGGCGGCGGCGGCGGCGGAGGAGTTATGAGCGCTTGCGCCGCAGCCAAGAAAGTTCCCCAGCCAGCTGCTGAGCTCTACACCTGATTGAAGTCTTCAAGATGATTCATTTGGGTAGCCAGATACACAGCAGGGGGGGGGGGGGGGGGGGATAGAGAGTTGTCACTTATCCACCAAAGCTGCCATCAACTTCGCTATCAAACGCTGTGAAGGTGGGCGGGGTGGGGGGGGGGGGTGGGGGGGGGTTGTTTACGGTTTTGGAGTGGCATTCGATAAGGATGGATAAGCAGGGATTTTATTTGTTTTATGGCTTTTACGTCTTTACAAATGACGGACGACATTGCGCCGCCCTCAGCCGCAGCGGGTCAAAGGTCGCGTGCTGTCTCAACACATTTCCTGCATTTCAAACGCGGCCATTGACCCCGTGTCGCGCGTTAGGGGTGAAACGTTGAGTACAAGTGGCTCTGATTGGTGGGCTCCGATGTGAACTGTTGATCCCTAAATATCCGCATTATGGTCGAACTAATCATGTTTTCTCGCTTTATTATGAATTTAATTGGAATAACGGCAGCCATATTCGGCGGACCGTTCTGATAATTACACGGCAATGCAGGAATATCATCCAAAAAAAAAGCACTTACAGCGAGCGCCATTGTTGCCGCAAACATCGGAGTGAGTCACAGTTTTAGTACATGAATTTCGCTCGGCGTAATTCATTAACTCCCTCACCTAAAATGGAGATTTAACAACATTTTGATCTTCTCCCGTTTCCTTCCTCCTGCTCCACTTTGAAGTTGATTGCCATCGCTGAAAGCAAAGCGAGCGATCACTACGTAAATTGAAAAAAAACTCCTAATTATCGGCAAAAAAAGAAAAGAAAAAAGCTGGGCTGTGCCGCGACCAAGACAGCGTATAGGCTGCCAGTTCACCCTTGAAAAATGAGCTATAGACAACCGCCGGTGCCAAAGCCATCATGGCTGGGGGACAGGTCCAGTCGGGGGTGGTGGAGGTGTAATGAATGATTCAGTGTTGCTGAGAAACCCGGGTGTCCATTTACGGCGCCCGGGCCGTGCCCAAATTACGGCCTAGCCACTGCCACGGCGATAGTTTACAGAGCGGACAGGGGGAGGGGCGGGGCTCGTCTCAAACCGGGCCTTTCATACATTTCATTTTAACGGCGCGACACCTTCCTTTCTGCTGAGTCACGCCGCCTCGGCGACCCAGGCGTGGCTCTTCCCCCCCCAAAGCTGTCACGAAACGCTCGTTCCCCGTCTCTTGCTTTGTATTATCTCATGTCAGCAGAGGGCTTCGCCGGATCTATCGGCGAGGGGCAAAGCTGGGATGTACAGATAGTGACGGAGGTAATGCGGACCGGGGTCACTTCACATGTCTTCCGCTAACTCGGCCTTTTTTTTCAGTTTTCCCCCCGCACTCCATCCTATTCCCGTTTCAATTTTTTTTTCACTTACATGCCCCTCCGGTAAAACAAGCAAAGCGAAGGAAGAAAGAGAAAACACACCCACTCCTCCTCCACTTTTTGTATCTTCACGCCTCAGCATTATAATAAATATTAGCGGCGAGGATTTTTTTCCTTTTAGAGGACGCCGATATTCTGTCTGCGGAGACGTTACCCAGGGGGGGAGCGAGGTAACAACTTGGTATAATAACAACTATTACTGACACTGTGTGGGTACACAAATAAGAAAGTGTGTGTGCCTCTGTGTGTGTGTGTGTGTGTGTGTGTGTGTGTGTGTGTGTGTGGACGCCGGACTTGCGTGGGGACATGCTGGGCATGACTTCACCTCAGCAGCCCTGGTGGATGCGTAGGGAGGGAGGAAGGACGTTGTCTTTTACTGCTCTGTGGAGATGAATCGTCTGTTTGTTTGTTTTTTGTTTTTTTTGTGTGTGTGTGTGTGTGTGTGTGTTTGTTGTGCGGTTGCTTGTTTGAGTCTACAGTCGACCGACGGCGCCGCTTGTAACGCGTGAACTAACGGTGTACTGACACGAGCTCTGACCGCTGTATCGAGATGTGTGTGGGAGCGTGCCTCCGAGTGTGTGTGTGCGTGCATCTGTGAGGTTTGCGTGGGAGTATGTGTGTGTGTGTGGG
>JAOPHQ010001481.1:0-10000 GCA_030340625.1 Merluccius polli
CTTGGAATTGGAACAAAATAATAACGCTGTTAACCGCTCTCAAGAGACATTCAATTTAACGGTTCTGTTTCTGCAACAGTAAATCTGATTTTTTTGTTGTTCCTGTTAAAATATCTTTTGTTTACGGTTTTTGTTTTTCGTTGCTTGAAATCGGTTGCAGCCCTGGTAGTGGCGCTATGTACAAACACACTCGCGATAGAATATGACTGATGCTGATTTAAAACATCCGGTCTACTGATGAATTCGACTGGAGTGGCCAGCGGTTAATGCCCCATTTCAAAATGAGAATAACATTATGATAGTAAATAGCCCATCGTATTATGATGAGTCATGTCCATAGTCCACGACACGTGTGTACACAAAAGCATCTGCGTAATGACTAAATAGTACACAGCATTATGCATGCAGCGTGTAGCATAAATACTCCTGGAGGAGCAAAGCAAACAACACTCGGGCAATCCTAAGGCGTTGCTGAGTGAGCATAAACCCATTTGTCACGCAGCTCACACGCTAGCGCTCTTTCACTCCTTCCCCATGCAAATCCGGCCCCACCTGCATTGTTGTTTAATGGGACAGTTTGTTCATTAATGAAGGCCGCTGCGTGCTTAGGCGAACGGCAGCCCACATGTTTCATCCCTTGATGACAGCGCTGGCGTAAATGATGCTTCTGTCACCCATAGGTGTGGGGTTCATTAATGATGTGCCCCTATGGGTGTAGGAGCAACACTACGCCGTGGCGGCTGGAAAGCATTCGGTGACATTTGCATAATCTTTTGTTGTAGTAGCTTTTGTAGGCTTTTTTAATCTACTTTTTTTGTGTGTGTGATGTTTGTTCTTTGTGTGTGTGTGTGTGTGTATCTGTGTATGTGACACATTGTCTCATATCTGTTTGTCTGTTCCTTTGTGTGTGTGTGTGTGTGTTCTCCTGTGATGTGTCCTCGTGTGTGTGTGTGTGTGTGTGTGTGTGTGTGTGAGACATGCATCTCCTCCTGTGATGTGTTGTCATTGTGTGTTCTCCTCGTGTGTGTGTGTGTGTGTGCGTGTGCGTGTGTGTCTCCTGCAGAGTCCCGGTGCATCCTTCTCCCCGTGGTGCTGCGCCTCCTGCAGGCCCATATGCAGGAGCAGCGGGAGCTGGTGATGTGTGCACGCATCCTCACCAGCATGCTGTCGCTCATCAAGAAGGAGGAAACCGGCACGCCGGTGAGTCTGCCTACTGGCTAGCTAGCTAGTGATGCTAGCTGGTGGGGCTAGCTGGTGTAAGGGCGCTAGCAGGTTGGGCTAGCTAGTCTAGTGGTTCTAGCCGGTGTAGTGCCGCTTTAGCAACCTCTAGTCCCCACTAGAGGTTGCTAATGAGAAAACTTACATAGTGCAGGTTTAAGATATTATACGATTATAAAATAGACATACATTGCAAACAATAACACAATGAAAATGTAGAATGAATAACAGTAGTTAGTGCAAATAAAATGTAGGTGCAAATAAAATGTAAATGTGATCGACATTATAGACAGTTTAGAGTAGGCCTACTGTATTCATCCTGTACTTAATTATATTATTATTAGTCTAATAACATTGTGACTGTTTGTATCAACGTTATACATAAAGTATTTAAATGTAAAAGTTGACAACGTTAATCTGACATCTGATTAATTCAGTTGACTGTTTCAATGTATCAGCATTCAGTTCTGTTTTAAAGGGAGGTCAAAGTGTGACACAATGTTTTTCTAATGCTACCAACTGGGCGATAAATAACAAAAGCTGTTATTTTTGTAATAATACCTTTAGGAATTACCCTTGTCAAAGTAGCAGACCCAAAACACCTGTGTGTGTGTGTGTGTGTGTGTGGGGGGGGGGGGGGGGGGGGGTGTGGGTGCGTGTAGGTTTGTGTGACAATATCTTACTTGGCATCCTTTAGCAATAGCTGCACCTCAAGTGACACACACACACACACACACACAAACACACACATGGAGACAGCCAATCTCTACTGATTGAGATTGTCTTCCTATGTAAGGGAAAGTGACTGCAGGAGAAACTCCAGAGCCAGACTCAGACATGGTTCCATTATCACTCTATCTAGCTCCTGTCTAGCTGCTGTCTTGTTTGGGACACACACACACACACACACACACACACACACACACACACACACAGACCTACACAAACACACAAGCACACACACACCTAGACGCACGCACGCACACACACACACACACACACACAAGCATTTATTTACCGCCCTCACCTTCACTCTGCTTTCAAAGCTTTTCCAGGCTTTAATCTTCTTAGCCCTAATTGATCACACAACACATCACATTTAAATTATAGTAATTTGCAAATGATTTCCCTCCCTATTGTTTTATTATAATTATTAGGAATTATAGTAATTCCCCCTCCCCCGCTGGAGTATGCACAATCCTCAAAGAGAAATGTATTATTATCATCTCATTAGACACCCAAGGAGAGTCTGCTGGTATTCATATTGGTATAACTATTTTTTAATATTAATAATCAGGTGCATATATCCGATTTAATTCAGTGGTTCATTCCATAATGAAGAGATGAACAAGTTCACCCTAAGCAAACTCATTAACCCCTTGCTGATGATGGCATCACAGGAATAAAAAGCTAAACAAACCTCTTAGTTTAGTTGTTGAACAAACCTTTTCAAACAAATCCTTTTCTTTTTTGTCCGATATCTATTCTACACAGTACAACATAGTACAACATATATAAACAATTGCCAACCTGTAAACCGCTCTAGGAACGAAATTATATGTCTGTATGTATCTTTATTTTACATCTCTCTGTTTTAACGACCAATGGTTTTATGGTCTTCATTAAATTGAATTATCTCAGACAAGCTGGCGCCATTGGTCGTCCATTTTTTGAAAGCTAAAAGAAAGAGAACCTGACTTTGTTGCCATTGTTGCCAAGCCATTGTTTATATTGAATATGAAATATTCAATATTAGAAATGAAACTATTGAAATGTTGAGCCATGAGTCGAAATTGGTCATTTGCTGCAGAACAGAGCAGTCGCATTATCATATGAACTGAAGGATTTGATTGGTTAAAAATGCCTTTCCTTTTTTTCCCACAACCAATTAAACCGCTAGCTGAGTTTTATTCTTCCTTTCGGTTGAAAATGTACCAATGAGTGAAATACATTGCAATTGTGTTAAGTTTAACTACATTGCTAATAAAGCCAACTGTAGTGTGTGGACCCAGGAGTTGGCGGTTGTGACTAATGACGGGTGCATTTGTTTTAGGAGCCGGTGATATCCGAGGAGGTGGAGCTGATCGTTGAGAGCCTGCTGGGGGTGCTGCTGAGGACCATCTTGGAGATAACCAACAGACCCCAACCAGCAGGGCCCTCCCTCAGGCTTCAGTTTCAAGACGTCACCGTAAGTCTGTCGCTGTGTGTGTGTGTGTGTGTGTGTGTGTGTGTGTGTGTGTCAAAAATGTTCTCTGATGCATGCAAGACTCCAAATTAGTTTTGGGACTTGACAAAGTGCTCACTCGTAATCACACTTATTGAATTGGGTTGTCTCTGTGGGCCCCGACAATTACATATTATTCACACTGATGGTAAAACAGGTGGGGGAGGTCATCATAGTTATGATTATTAGAAACCCATGGTTTCAGGGAGGAGCATGGCTCGTTGCGAGTTTGTCTATAAAGCAAACTGCAAAAAAATAGTTTTGTTGTTTAGATTTTCCAAGGTTTTCTAATATATCTAATTCTTATCCTTGAACCTGTTGCACATCTAGCTGTCTAAATGTGCAGTCACATTAAAAAATGTAATTCAGCAGTAGTAGCAAACATTACACTGAGATTCACTTGGGATATTGGAGAATATCATATTGATGACGATGACGATGATGATGATGATGATGATGATGATGATGATGATGATGATGATGATGAACACAGCAATTAGGGCTCCATCAATATGAGTTTCTATATGTGTTCATCTCTCTCTCTCTTGTTCTCTCTATGTCAATTTCTGTCACTGTTGTTGGTTCCATCTCATGTTATTCCTCTCTCTCTCCCTCTGTCTCCCTCCCTCTGCCTCCCCTATGTCTCTCTCCCAGGGGGAGTTTGTGGGCTGTCTGCTGGCCCTGCTCAGGGAGATGAGTGACAGACACTACCAGCAGCTGCTGCAGTCATTCACCAGCAAGGAAGACCTGCGGGTGAGCCGACAGACACACACACACACACACGCATCCACGTGTGTATGCGTGTTTTGCTATGTCTGCTTATATTATGTTCTCTCCTTATTTTTCCCACCTGTCACATGATGTTGTATATCTATGTCGCCTTCCTCTGTCTCTTTTGCTCACTCTCCCTTTCTTCATCTACGTCACTTTCTCTCCTCTGTCCATCTCCCCCTAACTCTCTCCCTCTTTCTCCCTCTCTCACTTTATTTTATCTCTCCCTCTCCCCCTCACTCTCTTTTGCGCTCTTTAACTCTTTTTTTCTCTCTAACTTTGTCTCTCTGTCTCTATCTCTCTCTCTCTCTCGCTCTCTCACTCTTTTACTCACTCTCTCTAACTCTCTTTATCTCTCTCTCTCTCTATGCCTCATCACCTCCCATGATGGGGTATATCTGTGTATTGTGGCATGCAATATGTAATCTAATAATCTAATTAACTAATGAATACTTGATTAACACCTACCTCCACTGGAGGAAGTTTGGTGACCATACTTAGTACTTAGAAATATAGTATAGTTGTTAAGGTAGTGGTTTGTCTCGCAGCCGAAAGGTTCAGGGTTCAAACCCCAAATGTCCACTATCTGCTCCTCAATGACCTGTATCACCAAAAAATACACTAAGTCACTTTGGAGAAGAGTGTTGTAGATGGCTAAATAATAAATAGTATATTCTAGATCTACATATTTTTGCCGGAAAAACCCTCTGCATAGAATCAAATCAAGGTTAATGCAGTCATGGCTTCAGGGAAGTTGGATTGAATACATGAATGCAGAGAGCTGCTCTGCGGGGGTGAATGGGGGGGGGGGGGGGGGGGGGGGCGTTTGTCGTTTGCAGGGGGTCTAGGGGGTGGATATCATTAAATAGCAGCAGATAACCTTCTCAGTGGCATTAGGGGCTTATTAGTACTAAGGGTGTAGGGCTCACGCCATACTGACTCTAAGGATCCCTAGAGAGAGAGCGCAAGAGAGATAGAGAGAGAGTCTTAATGAAGAGCTTGTTCACCAGGGGCGTCAAGAGACGTTGGAGTTTGTTTTCGTCCTTTCTTTCGCCGAGAATTGGTCGTTACTGGCAGTGAAAATGTGCATCGTGCAGAAAAAACAGATCTATAAATGTGTATATAACACAGTGCTCCAGAAGTCGTTAAGCCAGTGTTTCCCAACATTGGGATCGTCTGATATGCAGATGGAGTCGCAGGAGATTGCTGACTCCATGAGCTGTATACAGTATATACCTGTATATATACCTGTATGTATATATATATATATATATATATTTGATACTTGATTTAAAATAAATAAATAAAAGCATTGGGACATTCATATTAGGTTAGCTTGACATGATGTAGATTTGGGTAAAAAACTGGTTTTGGAACAGTTTCAACAACGCATTTCCAGACCCAACAATGGGACCGAAAAGGTTGGGAACTACTACTTTAAGCCCTATTTTAGTAGCAGACTAGGAGACTGCATCGCAATGTTTACCTGCTTTGAGATGGATTATGTAATTAAGGCTGAAATGGCAACATGTCTTGTCCTCAAGTGTGTGTGTGCGTGTTCACTGTGTTTGTATTCCAGGACTTCCTCCTGCAAATCTTCACCGTGTTCAGGATTCTGATTCGCCCAGAGATGTTTCCCAAAGACTGGACCGTGATGCGATTGGTCACCAACAAGTACGTCTGTTTTGTTTGTTTATTCATTCATTCCCGTTTTCCGTCTCCTCTCTCTGATTTAAAAAAAAACAAAAAACGGATGAATGTGTCACTTCTCGTCTATGTCTCATTACGCAGCAAGTAAACAAAACCAAATTAAAGTGCTTGAATGTTTTTCTTCTCTTATCTCTCTGTGTCTCTCTCTCTCTCTCTCTCTCTCTCGCTCTGTCTTCCAGTGTGATCATCACAACAGTGCTTTATCTGTCTGATGCGCTGAGGAAGAACTTTCTCAATGACAAGTTTGACTACAAGGTAAGTGTGTGTATAGACATAAACAAATATAGCCACATGCACTTTAAGAAAGACTTGTTGTATTACCACAGGGATGTTCTCCTACTTAAATACACTTTCACAAATAAAGTGACGATAACCATTGTTGCTTAGTTTTCACTGTTTAGGGTGAGGTATAAGCACATAGCTTGCAGTAATTGCCTGTTTTAGGGAATATGGATTAGAGAATAATTGTGTGTTGTTGTTTTCAGGTGTGGGACTCGTATTTCTACCTGTCTGTGATCTTCATCAATCAGCCCTGTCTCCAGCTGGAGGCCTTCTCCCCCTCCAAGAGGAAGAGGATCCTGGAGAAGTAAGAGAATACATAGAGAAAACACATGCGCAGGCACACATGCATGCACACAAACACACACACACACACACACACACACAAACATAGAAACATACACACACACAAATACACACAAATAGAAACACATTAATGCACACACAGACAGACACACAGATACAGATAGAAACAAACACACACACACACAAATGCACACAGATAGAAACACACACACACAGACATACACACCCGCACACACAAATACACACAGAAACACACACACGCACAGAAACAAACACACACCACCCACATATAGACACACACACACATACACACACACATATTGAAACACAAAAACACACACGCCCGCCCACACAAACACACACACACACACATCCTCACTTGAATCAGAATGAGGCATGAGTTGCTAAATTCTTGAGACAGGTGTGAGTGTACCTCTCTCAGGACACACCTCCCAGCGCATCCACATCTCTGACATCTCTCCGTCTTGTCACCTGTTTCCGTGCAGATACGGAGACATGAGAGTGATGATGGGGTGTGAGATCTTCAGCATGTGGCAGAATTTAGGTAAGAGGAAAACCCACACTTGTCACAGACATAGATCCCTACAGCACATAGAATTACAGAATTAGATCTGATCTGAGCTCATTTAATCTAATGGGTGGTTGGTAATTAAAAAATAATAAAAAGGGATAGTTTGATTATTAGATATTTGTTTTTTTTACATGAATGAGTATTAAAACATTGTTTCATGTTAGACATTTGCCAACACTTTATCAAGTGCATTGTGTGCATGACTGCATTGCAACTGCCTCAGTTCAGTTTTATTTGTAATGTATTGTTGATGAATAAATTGACAAATAAATGGCAGAGTGAATGTACACTAAAATACAACAGAAGCCTAGCCTAGCGTATCACTCTAGCTGAGCAAACCAACCATATGTCATACTTTTTCCAGGGGAGCACAAGCTGAACTTCATCCCAGCCATGATTGGCCCCTTCCTGGAGGTGACCTTGGTGCCTCAGCCCGACCTCAGGAACGTCATGATCCCCATCTTCCACGACATGATGGACTGGGAGCAGAGACGCAGTGGGAACTTCAAACAGGTGATAGCGTGATCGGCCCTATCCTCTCAATGCCTTACGGACACTAGAGCGTTCGTCTTTCAATCATCAATTTCAATTTAAATCCCTGCTGCGTAGAACTGGTGTCATGTTTGTTCACAGTCAACACCTCCCAACCCTAAGCCCCTCTTAAGCCCCCAAAAACCCAGAGGGAAGAAACTTTGAGAAGGAGCACAGAGGGATAATGGCTGCCAAATAGGCAGACTTCTCTTTTTCTCCTTTGCTTATTAATAGCCCTGAAATGGCAGATACAAATGGTATGAGATAGGAATATGGGTAATTTTAAACTTAATCATATTTTATATTATTATTATCATTTGTTCAATCCAGCATGTAGAAAGTGTTTGAATAGCACAGCGTTTTAGCAGCTCCTAGTGGCTGGTGGTTGTTACTGCAAGAAGAATACAATTGTAATTGTAATATTGTAATATCGTGATATGGCATAAGCGTTATTTTTCCTGGTTTTTAAGGCTGCATTACAGTAAAGTGATGAATGTTTTTTTTCAAATACTCATAGTATTGATAAGATAGTACTTATCATTTGTCAAATTCACACAAGAGTATATAAAAATAGGTTATTTTATATAGAGTAGACTATTTGTTTATTGTATGACCAGAAAACATGCTATATCGTAATATATATCATTATCGAGATATTAAATGACCTATATCAAGATAGAAGATCTTGCCCAACCCTACCACTACTAGTACCTCTTTGTGACAATCAGCTGTTTGGCTTTCCATCGCCAACGTCTGTCGGCGATCATCATCATCATCATCATCAGCTCGTTTGACTCTTTTTTTTTTTTTTTTTTCATCTGCCGGCTGTTGACAGGTGGAGGCTAAGCTGATCGACAAGCTGGACAGCCTGATGTCGGAGGGGAAGGGAGACGAGACGTACCGGGAGCTCTTCAACAGCATGTGAGTCTCCACGGAGAGGGGAGGGGGGTGGGGGTAGGGGGCATTAAATAATATATATTTCTCTCTCTCTCTCTCTCTCTCTCTCTCTCTCTCTGTGTGTGTGTGCCATTTGGGTTAGGTAGACACTTTTAGCCCAAGCGTCTTACAATACTGTGAGTGCATACAGTCTTAGCATGGATAAATGGGAGTCACAATGGGAGAAAGTCATTTTTAACAAAGACACACACACACACACTGTAATGTAGATTGTGGAAATGAAATGTCAGAGAACATGTGTTTTGTTTTTCTTACCCGGCCATATTATATATATGTTAGCGTTTACAGTCACTTCAAATACAATGGGATAAGGTGCAATAGCCTACACAAGGTCCCAAGTGCTGGGTGGATATTATAACCGTATGAAGACACATTGCCACATACACACATAACTGGAACAAGCAAATACTGTTCGAATACATCCATACACCCATCCAGAGACTACACAGTGCCAGGTCAGAGTAGGACTAATATGAAGTCCCCAACTCGCAGCACATGCTTGAATAAATTATGTCATGCGGTAATTAGGCTGTAAGCTCACACAGGTGCATGGGGAGCCGGAGGACTAAGAATAGTTACCTCACAGCATGCGGTCATAGAAGTGATATAAGCTTCCCTTAAGTTAACCTGAATCTGATTGCATTGATTCATTGTAACCTATTGTATTGATTGTATGACACCTGGCTCTGTGACTTATGTGTGTGAGTCATTAACATTTATATTCGTATTAAGTCGGTTTTATACGAAGTGACTTGTTGCGGGGTGGAGCTGAGGACCATCAAGGCATTGTGGGTAACGGAGTACACAAGTGCATCATAGCCTCCACGTTATAAATGACATATAGCAACAAATAGCAACTAGCCTGTGTGAAACCAAACAGGGGCGAGTGTTTGAACGAGGCCTAGGTAGACCACTAAGGTTCATCATACAGACATTCACAGTAACACTTAAATACAGAAACACCAACACTTGCTTTGTGACAGTTGACCTTCACGTTGCGTGCACCTCACATGCATAGTTGTCCCTGATCAAAGGTGACCAAACGTTACTCACAAGGTCAAAGGTTACTTATAAGAAGCACACCAGCTGTTTTATTGCACCTTGGTATTACAGATTGATGGATCGTCTTTGTTATTTAATCAGCTCTTAAACCTAATTACAAAACGCTTACCAACTAAAGCAGCAATGTTTATCTTGATCATATTTTATGTTTGCAAAAAAGAAAATGACTAATATGTTTCCTACGAGTGTATGGGATCATACAAAACACTGACATACTTATGTACATATGCTAAGGTGCACTTCCTGTTCCAACAACAACGTTTGTGTATTTGTGGATAGCGGCAGATGTGAAATTAACTACCACTAGTGTCAACGCGTACTTGATTTGGTGCTCACACAGTTACGGCCTA